>ML275803.1:87241-109438 GCA_005239495.1 Nicotiana undulata
CCCACGAGTCGCATGGATGATTCGCGATCGTGGAGATTTTATCGAGTCAGCGCACGAGTCGCAAGTATGATTCGCGAGCGTGTGGAGCTTTATGACCGAGTCAGTCCTTATGACCCACCCTTATGACTACGGCTGATAGTCTTGTCCGTGTCAGTTATATCTATATACACATATGCATTCATTAGCATCTGCATTGAGTTGGGATCGTACGATGGTGAGTTGAGAAGCAATACTGAGTACTGGAAAGTGAATAATTGAGATAACAAGATAAGGTATTTCAGATAATGAAAAGGAAAGGTGATGTTTAAGATCAGTTACATGTTTGTTGATTACCTGTCCTTATACTTGATGTATTTTCTCACATGATTTATTGCTCGGTATGTACCTTATTTTATTATGTACTGGACCTTAGTGAGTATATATTCTACCTCTCGTCACTACTCTTTACGAGTTTAGATGAGATACTCACTGGGTACATATTGTTTATATGTACTCATGCTGCACTTTTTTTTTTCCGGCACTTGATTGTGCAGGTCTTGAGGCTGGCCCGTCTGGTCGTCTGTCCGCTGGTAGATACTGATCGCGGTGTCACTCCATACGGTGAGCTGTCTTCTTGGCGTCATCCTGACAGCACCTCTGGAGCCTTATAGTTTCATTTTGCTCAGTCTTTTGTTTCAAACTGCAGCTTGTATTTTTGTATATATATTTCAGTTGCTGTATCTATGTAGCCACCCGTTGACACTGTGACACTAGTCCTGGCACACACTTGTAGTTATGTTGGGTTTCGGGGTTGTATATATTTGGTCTAGCTGTGGTTCAGCTTGTATCTACGGCCTTACCTCATATCGCTGTTATATTCCGCATTATAATTGTTATAAATTGTAAATAACTTGAATATCAAATTCTGGGGTAGTATCTCCTAAGGATTTATATGTTGGCTATGCCTAACCTCACCGTTAGGTGCCATCACGACCTGAACTGGGTTTTGGGTCATGACAATTAGGATATGGGCTGGGCGGATTTGGTTTGGGTCTTGGGTAAACTGGGTTTAATTGGGGGTTATAATTGAAAATAAAAATGGATATTAGTTAAATACCCATTAAAATAAGTAAAATTAATAAAATAAATAATAATTATATAAAAGATGAAATTGAGGTTAAATAAATAAAATTAAGGTAATTAAATAATATCAAATATATAAAAATCAATAATTTCCAAATTTAAATAACATAAAGTATACAATTGGGCTATGACTGCAAAATCACTGTAATTGAAATTAAATGATATCCAATTGGCTAATTTATGAAATAATTGAATCCTAATGGATAAAAACGATTGAAAATGACATACCAAGCTGGAAACATTTTAAAATTATTTATAACATAATTTAAGAACAATTATTTAAATATAAAACATCAAATAAACATAAAAAATAATCTGATAAAAATATGGAAAAATACTCATTATTACAAAGCATGATTTCGAAAGCGTATATAAATTTGAAAATAATTTGAGAAAAAATTGGGTATCAACAGCTGCCCCTCTTTATCCGGGAAGGATAAAAGAGTTGTCGGGTAAAGATATGATGGCCAATTTTGACCGCATGGAACTGTGTGAGAGATTTATGCCACACCCTGGCTTCTGAGCTGCCTACATATCCCTAGTTTTACAAGAATCGGGTCGTATGTAGTTCAAGAATCACCGTCGAAGCATACCGGTGGTTTTTTACAAGAACGGATGCAAGGTGCAGGGTAAGGTGGACGGGAAGGTCTTACGGGGTCGTTCTGAGAACTGGAGCAGTCCGCTCTTGCCTGGCTGGCTGGCTGTCTCGGCCGGGTTATTTGTAAATAAATAACAAGCATATATTGTGCATAATATAAACATGATGCAAGTTCCCGTTGGACTATGAATGTTGTCTTTTGACAATTGAGGATGACGTCCTTAGACCATGATGTCCTAGTCCATGAATCACTTGATGTGGGATTCGCAGGCTATGAAATGATGTTCTCGGGCCATGAGGATGGTGCCTCCGAACCATGATGCCTTTGAATAATGGTGCGCAAGTTGAATAAAAGAGATCCTCAGGCCATGAAATGATGTTCTCGGGCCATGAAGATAGTGCCTCTGAACAATGACGCCTTTGGACAAGTTGGCGATATTTCAGCCCATGAAGAATGCAGTAGTATGATGCTGACAAGACAGAGCTTAGTCTTGCGATTTGCGAAAGAAAATAGGGGCAGAGCTTAGCCCGAAAGAAAGCGTAAATAAATAGCTTAACGCAAGGTGATTGCTTTGAAAAGGTAGATAGGAGCTTTGCCTAATGAAGTAGAATGCAGAGAGAGGTAGCGTGGAACCTCAGAAGGAGGAATGGTAGCCTTATGCAATGCAGGAAATAAATGCAGGGGAGGTAGCGCTTAACCTCAGAAGGCAGAATGGTAGCCTTATACAATGCAGGAAATAAATGCGGGAGAGGTAGCGTAGAACCTCAGAAGGCAGAATGGTAGCCTTATGAAATGCAAGAATAAAGTGCAGGGGAGGTAGCGTAGAACCTCAGAAGGCAGAATGGTAACCTTATGCAATGTGAGAAAATGCAGGGAGACAGTGCTTAGTCTCGGAAGGCAGAACAGTAGCCTTATGCAAAGATGCGAATGCAAGGGAGGTAGAGCTTAACCTCGGAAGGCAGAATAGTAGCCTTATGCAATGCGAGAAAATGCAGGGAGACAATGCTTAGTCTCGGAAGGCAGAACCGTAGCCTTATGCAATGCGAGAAAATGCAGGGGAGGTAGAGATTAACCTAGGAAGGCAGAATAGTAGCCTTATGCAATGCGAGAAAATGAAATGACAGTAAGAGTTCTTAGCTGATGATAAATTTTGGCGATATGATTGTTGTGAATGAAGCGTTGTTTGCGATAATAGTAAGCGTCGGCATGTGCGATGAGTTCGAGAGCGTATCCTTGAGAAGTATGCATCTTGCGGGGATAATAGGATGTTTTGGGCTTTCGCCGTATTTGTGCCTGCATCCAAAGAAAAATCATGAGTTCTGTAAAGGGGAGGGTTAGTTCGTATCCCCGCTGGCTCGGCTTGGCCTATCTGCTTGATAATGATAACTTTGTTGTACCATGGGGGTAGCGTTGCTAAACAAGCTGTTTTGGGAAGTAAATATGCATGGTTTTATAAAATATAACATACAATTTAAAACAAATTTCTTTGGATGAACCGACGACCACGACGCGGTTCAAGACATTGCAACCTCTCTTTCTACGGAATTTTTAGGGTCCTCCTCAAAATTCTACCCCAGTTTGATAGGTGAATGCGTCTGGCTGCTGCTTGTGCGGAGACCAGCTGAACTTGCTTCGGAATTTTGAGGTCCCTCCTCAGAATTCTGCCCCAGTTTCCATTCGTGGGGAAAATGAAATTTTTATTAAATGTGACCGAACCCATAGGGCTGCCTACGTATCCCCTCTTAAATGGGAATCAGGTCAGGCATAGTTCAATTACAACATTGAGAAAAGCATCAAGAGTTACATATAGTAACGCTTGATTGCGTCTGAGTTGATTGGTTTAGGCCAAACTTCTCCATCCATTTCTGCAAGTATGAGTGCTCCTCCTGTCAGCACTCGGTGAACAATGTACGGTCCTTGCCAATTGGGAGAGAATTTCCCTTTTTCTTCGTCTTGATGAGGAAATATTTTCTTTAACACCAGCTGCCCCGGTGTGAATCGTCTTGGTTTGACTTTCTTGTTGAAGGCTCTGGTCATTCTGTTCTGATATAGCTGACCATGACAAACCGCGTTCATTATTTTTCCATCTATGAGGGTCAATTGCTCATAGCGGCTTCTTACCCATTATGCGTCGCTGAGCTTAGCTTCTTGTATGATTCTCAGAGATGGAATCTCAACTTCAGCAGGAATGACGGCTTTTGTACCGTATACCAACATGTAAGGAGTTGCCCCAGTTGATGTGCGAACCGTGGTGCGGTATCCCATTAGGGAAAATGACAGCTTCTCATGCCACTTCTTGTGCTTTCTATCATCTTTCTCAGTATCTTCTTGATGTTCTTGTTGGCAGCCTCACGACTCCATTCATTTGAGGTCTGTATGCTGTAGAATTCTTGTGTTTGATCTAGAAGGTTTTACACATTACTTTCACCAAATCACTGTTTAGGTTGGAACCATTGTCGGTGATGATCGACTCTGGAACTCCGAACCGACAAACAATGCGGTCACGGACAAAGTCGGCCACGACCTTCTTAGTAACTGCTTTGTAAGATGCTGCTTCGACCCATTTGGTGAAATAGTCAATGGCAACTAGAATGAACCTGTGTCCATTGGAGGCTGCAGACTCGATTGGTCCAATAACATCCATGCCCCAAACGACAAACGGCCAGGGTGAACTTGTTGCATTAAGCTCACTGGGAGGTACCTTTATCATATCCCCATGAATCTGACATTGGTGGCATTTGCGGACATACTGGATGCAATCTGTTTCCATGGTCATCCAGAAATAACCAGCCCGAAGTATCTTCTTTGCTAGAACAAACCCGTTCATTTGAGGACCGCATGTACCAGCATGTATTTCCTCCAACAACTTCGTTGCTTCCTTTGCTTCGACACATCTTAGCAAATCCAGATCAGGAGTCTTCCTGTACAAGATTCCTCCGTTGTGAAAGAAATTGTTTGACAACCTTCGAAGAGTGCGCTTCTGAGTAGCATTTTCAAGCTCTAGGTACTCTCCCTCTGCCAAGTACTCCTTGATATCATGAAACCAAGGTCTTCCATCTGCTTCATCTTCAACATGGGCGCAGTAGGCCGGCTGATTGTGGATCCTTACCAGGATAGGATAAATGAAGTTCTTGTCTGGATGCTGGATCATAGATGAGAAGGTGGTCAGTGTGTCGGCGAACTCATTCTGGATTCCGGGAACGTGCCGAAATTCAATCTTTGTGAACCTCTTTCTCAATTCCTACACACGATGTAGGTATGGCAGTATTTTGGAATTCTTGGTTGCCCATTCTCCTTGGACTTGGTGTATCAATAAGTATGAATCACCAATCACTAATAATTCCTGAAAATTCATGTCGATGGCCAAGTTGAGCCCAGGATGCAGGGCTCATATTCAGCCATGTTGTTGGTGCAGCGGAACCTGAGTTTGGTGGATACCGGGTAGTACTGACCAATTTTTGAAATTAAGACTGCTCCAATACCCATGCCTTTGAAGTTTGCACCCCCATCAAAGAACATCCTCCATCCATCGTAGGATTCTACAATATCCTCTCCTACGAATGACACTTCTTCCTCAGGGAAATACGTTTTCAATGATTTGTATTCTCCGTCCACAAGATTTTCAGCAAGATGATCGGCTAATGCTTGTCCCTTGACCGCCTTCTGAGTTACGTAAATGATGTCGAACTCACTTAACAGGATCTGCCATTTAGCTAGCTTCCCAGTGGGCATGGGCTTCTGAAAGATGTACTTTAGCGGATCTATCCTCGATATGAGGTACGTTCTGTAGGCACATAAATAATGCCTCAGCTTCTGTGCGACCCAAGTCAAAGCACAACAGGTGCGTTCTAGTAGAGAATACTGGGCCTCATACGGAGTGAATTTCTTGCTGAGGTTGTAGATTGGTTGATCTTTCCTCCCTGTTTCGTCATGTTTCCCGATAACGCAACTGAAATCTCCATCTAGCACAACAAGGTAGAGTAATAGAGGTCTACCCGGCTCTGGAGGTACCAAGACTGGTGGTGTTGAGAGGTACTCTTTGATTCTGTCGAAGGCCTTTTGACAATCCTCAGTCCATTTGGTGGCAGCATCCTTTCTTAGCATCTTGAAAATCGGTTCACAAATGACAGTGGACTGGGCTATGAACCGGCTGATATAATTGAGCCTTCCCAGAAAGCTCATAACATCCTTCGTGTTCCTTGGTGGAGGCAATTCTTGGATGGCTTTGACCTTTGATGGGTCTAGCTCTATTCCTAGACGACTGACAATGAATCCTAGCAGCTTGCCAGCAGGAACCCCGAACGCACATTTTGCGGGGTTAAGCTTCAGATTGTATTTCCTTAACCTGTTGAAGAACTTTCTCAAATCTTTCATGTGATCAACAACTTTCTTTGATTTGATGATGACGTTGTCCACATATACTTCGATTTCCTTGTGAATCATATCATGGAATATAGTAGTCATGGCTCTCATGTAAGTGGCCCCTGGATTCTTCGGACCGAATGGCATCATCTTGTAACAATAAACTCCCCACGGCGTAATGAATGCCGTTTTCTCAGCATCTTCCTCGTCCATCCAAATCTGATGGTAACCAGCAAAACAATCTACAAAGGACTGCATCTCGTGCTTGGCACAGTTGTCAATTAATATGTGTATGTTTGGCAGGGGGAAGTCGTCTTACGGACTGGCCCGGTTGAGATCCCGGTAGTCGACGCAGACTTTGACCTTCCCATCTTTCTTTGGTACATGCACAATGTTGGCTAACCATGTAGTATATTCGACCACCCGGAGAACTCTGACGTTGATCTGCTTGGTGACCTCTTCTTTGATTTTCAAGCTCATGTCTGGTTTGAACTT
The DNA here is from genome assembly GCA_005239495.1 of Nicotiana undulata. Classification (NCBI taxonomy): domain Eukaryota; kingdom Viridiplantae; phylum Streptophyta; class Magnoliopsida; order Solanales; family Solanaceae; genus Nicotiana; species Nicotiana undulata. The sequence goes on from ML275803.1 coordinate 93,820, forward strand.
CCTGAGCTTTTGCTTCACTAGTGGGCATGTTGGATCGGTTGGCAGCTTGTGGGCCACAGTAGGTGTACTGAGGCTAGTGATGTCATCATATGACCAGGCGAATATGTCCTCATATTCCCTTAAGAATTCTGTATATTCCTCATTTTCTGACGGCGACAGATGAATGCTAATGCGTGTTTCTTTGACGTTATCTGCGTTTCCCAGGTTGACGACCTCAGTCTCGTCCAAGTTAGACTTAGGTCTATTCTCAAAGTTCTCGACCTCTTTAATAATAATATCCTCAGGTATATCATCCTCGTCTGACTCAGAATTCGTTTGTTGTGTTGCCTCGTTGCATGTCACAGTCGTCGGTTCATCAAGATAAGTAATAGTAATGTTGTGTAAATAAAGTAATAGGGAGGAAAACAGTAGCAAGTAAATATAATATTTATAAAGAAACTGGAAATCCTTTGATAAATTAAATAATTGTTTAAACATGAGAGCTCTTTCTTACAGAAATTAAAATGCGAAAAGCAGAAAATTCTTTAAATAAATAAACTGTAAAGAAATGCTTGTTTTGTTAGCCTTGCTACCCCGAGGCTCGACGGGCTTTGGTTGTCCTGACGAACCAATTGTTGAGATATGATCCCTTGCTCACGACCTGTATAGAAGGGCCTTCCTCCCCCTCCTCTTTGAGAATGACACAACAGTCCATATCCTCATCATCCAGAAATAGATCCCTCATTGCCGCTAGCGCTTTCTCCTCGTCTGTACCATATATGATGTCGCCGGGCTGGAAAGTTTGCTCTATGTGGGGTATTGGCTGATCCAATGGGTAGTAAGGACCACACCATGGTGGCGACCAGTTATTGAATTCTTCCCAAGTATAATCATACCCTAGACCGAAGGTAGTACCGTGCTCCTTAAGTTTTATAGGCTTTGTGATTCCCTGGAGATTTTTACCGAGCCTTTTGCCTAGATCGTACCCTTTCCAGTTCAATATTCTTTCGGTCTTACTGTCCCACCACTTGTCCTTGTCAATGGCGTTAACACGTTCAACGTTGTGGTAGATTTCTCCACCCAACTTCCTCCTTCCATCGATGACCGAAAAGGTCTAGCGACCGTAGATATGGTTGCTACCGTCGCCATGAATGATTACCTCTTGGTGATTCCATTCAAACTTCACAGCTTGGTGTAAGGTTGATGCCACGGCCCCAGCAACGTGGATCTAAGGTCGCCCCAATAGCAGGTTGTATGATGAAGGCACGTCTATCACTTGGAAGTCTACATCGAACCAAGTAGGCCCCATCTGTAGACACAAGGTGATTTCTCCTATGGTAGACCTCTGCGAACCATCGAAAGCCTTCACGTTGATCTCTCCTTCTCTTATCTCATGTAGACTCTTGCCCAATTTCTTGAGCGTGACCAGCGGACAAATGTTAAGGCTGGAACCCCCATCAACTAGGATCCTTGTGATGAAATGATCCTCACATTGCACAGTAATGTGTAGTGCTCTGTTATGTCCTAATCCTTCGGGCGACAGCTTATCTTCATGGAAAGTGATCTTGTGACTTTCCAGTACCTGACCTACTATGTTGGCCATTTCCCCACTGGTGATATTGTCTGGCACGTATGCTTCACTCAGCACTCTTAGCAAAGCACTCATGTGTGTTTTAGAGTTCTGTAATAGGGAGAGGATGGATATCTGAGCTGGTGTTTTGTTCAACTGGTCGAGGATTGAGTATTCCTTGGCTTGTATCTTTCTCCACTGATCGTCTGAACCTGTTTCAATGGTGGGGGGACGGTTGTTGGCCTGCCTGCTAGACTCGGCCAAATGTTCAGGGGTATAAACTCTGCCATTTCTCGTCATACCCTGTGCAATGATGGCTTCTTCAGACTTGCCTTTACCTTTCCTCCTTGCTTCAGCGGTATAGTCCCACGGAATGGCGTCTGAGTAAAAGGGTGTCGTGGTTGACATTGCCACTAGAATAGGTGTGGTCATTCTTATTCCTGCTGGAGTATATGTTATAGATAGCCGGACTGCAATTTCGAGCGGTCGTACAAACTCGACTTCGATCGGCACTAGGGCCTTTTCCTTTGCGGGTGGTCTCGATTCAAACTCAAGTGGAATGGACATGTTTACCTCAGCTTCCTCAGATGGTTGCATTTGGACCACGATCGGATTAGGAGTAATTGCAGGCTTCTTCGGATCACCCTCTGCAATCAGCCCAATCGATCCCTCGGGATCCCAGTCATCATCAACCTCAATCATGTGGACACTACCCTTATGGTCAGGCAACGGATTATTGCGAACATTAGGAGCAGAGTCCTTGTCTACAATGATCTTGTTATCTTTGAGGGTCTGTATCTTGTCCTTCAAGGAACGACATTCCTCGATGGTGTGTCCCTTCATGCTGGAGTGGTAAGCACAAATTTTGTTTGGGTTGACCCACTGAGAAGGGTTCTCAAGGGCGACAGAGGGAATGGGTGTGACATAACCGGCGGCTTTGAGCTTTTCGTATAGTTGGTCAGTGGGTTCAGCTATGGCGGTATACTGTTTTGGTGGGCGACGGTCCAAGTTTGGGCGAGGTCTTGGGAAGTTTTGGCGAGCAGGTGGTGATTGGTAGTGAGAAGGTTGGGAATTGTAGGCATTATAAACTGGAGCTGGTTGGGAGTATCTGGGCGAGGTAGGCTGATATGTGGGTGGTGGAGCTTGGTAGGTGGGTGAGGATGTTTGGTATTGAAGTGAGGGTGCTTGGTAGCTTGGAGCTGGTTGGTACGTGAAGGAAGGTATGGGGTATACTTGGTATTTGGGAGGGGACTTGTCTTGCTGTGCCACCATCACGGCTCCTGCATCCCTTTTCTTGGACACACCACCGGATTGTTGAGCTTTATTGGTAGCATGTAAAGCTTCAAAATTAGTAACCATACAATTTTTGATACCTTCCTCGATTCGCTCTCCTAACTTGATGATATCAGAAAACTTGTGCCCCTCGACCATCATCAGCCGCTCATAGTACTGAGGATCCTGAGCTCGTACAAAGAATTTCTTCATTTGTTCCTCTTCCAAGGCCGGTTGGACCTTGGCGGCTTCTGACCTCCAACGAGTAGCATACTCGCGAAAGGTCTTTGTTGGTTTCTTCTTTAAGTTCTGAATGTAGAATATATCCGGTGCATTCTCCGTGTTGAACCTGAATCTATCCATGAAGTCCGTAGCCATGCTCACCCAATTGGTTCATTTCTTTGGATCCTGGCTGATGTACTAGGATAGTGCATCTCCTTTCAAGCTTCTCATGAAGAGTTTCATGCGGATTCTTTCATCTTTTCCCACGCCGACCAATTTGTCGCAGTAAGTCCTCAGATGGACTCTTGGGTCACCAGTACCATCGAACATTTCGAACTTAGGAGGTTTGTACCCGTCGGGCAGTTCGACATCGGGCTGTATGCAAAGATCCTCATAGTTCAACCCCTAAATCCCTTTAACTCCTTCGACGCGCCGAACTCGGTTGGTCAATTTCTTGAGTTCCTCGACCAGATTCCTGATGAGCCTATCCTTCTCGTTGGACTCATGGGTATGCAGTGTGGAATGAGCTACGGTTTCAACATAAATGGGATTATCGTAAGCCTGGAAGTGGTCTCTTGTCTGATCCTGGAGAAGCGGAGTGTTGTGGTGACATGTGTTGCGTTATGCTGGTGGAAATGGATCTTTTGGATGATTTGGTTGTTTGGGGATGTTTTGTGGTAAAGTGGGGTTCGAAGCATTTGGGAAGTGAACGTCTGGGACGTTGAAGGAGAATTATAAGTGGGCCAAGTTCTTGACTTGATCAAGTTCCTCTTGGAACTTTAGCAGCTTCTTCTCTAGTGGAGACATACCCTCGTGCAGAACCTGAATACCTCGACCATCAGTGATCTGAACCTGTTCATCGCCGTTGTCTATTCTGGAACCGCTTGTATCTGTCATCTTAGTTTTGCCCTTGTTTTTCCCTTTAGGAGGACTGGGAGGAGGAGTAAGAGGAGGGCCCTTTGATCTTGTGCAATAAGTTGTTGATGCCAGAGTGCACGAACTACCCTTTGGTGAGGGGAATAATAAATAAAAAAAAACAAAACAAAAGGTAAGGAAGTCAGTGAGGATTGTGAAGAATATTGCGGTAATTTAAACACGTAATGCAAAAATGTAAAACGCATCCTAAGTTGGGGAACCTCTTTATGCCCGAGGTAGGCCTAGCGACAAATTAATTTGGAGAACTTAAAATACCAAATGCCTCATTTTATTGATAATAAAATAGACAAATCCAACTTGACTCTAAGAATGCGAAAATATAAAATGTCACTAATGGCGAGTGACTTTATTACATCAAAAGAAAAGTAAGGACACATCCTATCTATTTGGTCCCATAAGGGCCTTCCCCAGACTCGGCATCTTTGCTTGCCTTGATCAACATTCCCATCTCGCGGAGTCCCAGCAGTAAGTAGGTCCTGGCTAGAATTCCCATTTCAGCTCTCTCGGTCTTTTGACAAGTCTCGATCCTCCTAAGGAACTTCTCCTCCAGGTAAACTATGCCTCGCTCCAAGGGTGCTAGCCTCTGGGTGGAAGTGATGGCCATGTCCTTCCATTCCTCAATCAGCTTTTTGTTGGCTATGTGGATTTTGTGATGATCTTCCTCACAGTCATGGAGCCTCTTGCGCAGCTGGTTGAGTCTAGTTGTTGCCTCGGCTTTCTGATCTATGACCCTATGTCCTCGAGCGAACCCTGGCTCAATACTTCCTCCCCAGTTATCTTCCAACCATCCTAGATAACAAGGAGAGCAACCAGCGTGATACCTGTTGGGCTCGATAGTATCCTTCTCCAACCGGATCCTGCAATGCCACAATTGCTGAGCTTGACACTTGTGAGGGCTGTCATCATTTTGGAAGTCCGCCCTGAGATGAATCATTTTCTTGACCCTTGGGATGACTTGCTTCCTCCCAGCCTGCCTCATGACTCGAATCGGGACGTAAGGTTATGTCCCTCTAAGACCAATCAATATTAGGAATAGAGTGTCTCTGGTCCGGATGATGAATTCATCGGTCGAGAACCACTCGAACATCCATTGGATCTGATCCTCGGTCAGATTTTCCAATAACTCGACCCATCCATTGGCATTCTCCGGATGTGCAAACACGTCAGGGATGTAGTTCATACGCTTTGGATGATAGAAAGCGATATGATCATCCCAAACTCTCCTATGTATGTCTTGACGGTAGTCACCCCTTTACAGATGCTCGGTGAGCCAGAGCTGGAGTAGCAGGTTGCAACCCTCAAAATGTTTCGCTCCTCGTTGATAATTCTCCAAGGCTCGGTATATGTCGGCAACGATCATAGGTACAATGCTGAAATCCTGCCTGTCGATCCCTTCCATCAAAGTCTTGGTAACCATAGCCAATCTGGTGTGGATTCTCCCCTTCTTTGTCGGGAAGACCATCAGTCCCAAAAAGCAGAATATGAAGACGAATACCCGGTGGTGAATGTGCCCCAGAGAGGTGAGGGCGAACTCTTCTTGATATGTGCGGTAAGACTGACTACGGCCATACCTCTCGTACAAGTAGTCAAAGGGGATGTACGAGTCTTTCAAGCAGACTAAGTCCAGATTATTCTTGAGTCCCATCATCTTGAGAAAACCCCGGCCTGTTCGGTTTTCAGGCATCAATAACCCTTGAGACTCCCAAGGCAAACCAGCTAAACTCCCTATCTTCTCTAGAAGCGGTGTCATCTCATTGTTCCCAAATCGAAAAACCGACTGATCACAGTCCCAGAATAAGGTGGCAGCCTCTATCACCATGTTATTATGCTGAATGTCCAAGAGAGAGGGCAGGTTGCCCAGGTGTTTTCTGACTACTGTTTTGTCTCTTGAGTGCAAGTCTTCCCACCAATTCAGAAGTTTTGGGTGGATGTTGGTGATCATGCAGAATCTGGGGACCTCGTGCCTCATTTCTGCAAAATAAACAGGTTAGGCCCTTACCCCTACCAGACTCGACTATTTAACATCAATAATTAGCTTGCACATTTAAATTCTCCAAATAAATGCACAGAACGTGAAGGCGTCCTTTTGGGTTCCAGGGAAACCCAATGGACTTTGGACAAGGCTATCTTAAAGGCTATTGTGTGGACAACACGTTAGCCTGGCTAGGTTTGACCATGATGCATGCAACATACAATAGAGTAAGGTTTCTATTGGGGTTTTAGACTGGTACCCTTGAGCGGACAACTCAAGGGGGAAAGGCACGGAACTGTCGACTGCACCGCTGATCGACTAGTTTTACCGCAAATATTCCTTTCCGAATTTAGAGGTGATAATATTGGAATAGCGCAACCACTCATTGTAAGAGTTGCTATAGGATTTTTGTTTGGCACGAGTGCAAGTCTCGTATGGTGGTGATTTTGATAAGTCTTTTTAATATGCCACTTGGATCTCACTCTCCTGAAGTGCTATCCTAAGTGCGTGTGGAATATGAATGCGGAGCATGATGTGCAAATAAATATCATTTAAACAAATAGGCATGTATTTTCACGTTGAGGAAAGCAGTAAAGAAAGGAAATACAACAGTTATAATGGAAAGCGGTTACAAAGAAAACATGAAGATATGTTAGTTTCGTTCAGGTGAAATGAATACTTGCCAAAAAAAGAAAATTAAATAGTTAACAACATAAAAGGGGAAACGGAAAAGGTGTAAGCAATTAAATGAATATTAAAGGTCCAAATTCACAAAGCAACTTGTAATGGTAAAATCCTGGGGAAAATCCCCAGCAGAGTCGCCATGCTGTCGCGCCCCCTTTTTCTATCGCACGGGTTAGGTACGGTGATATCGGGTTTATGACATTCTGGACAACTCCTTAAAGGAAAAGGGTTTAAGGAAGATTCGCCACCTAACGATGCAGGTGCTCTACCCCTGCCTCTACCCCGACCTCGGGCGGCGGGGGCAACGGCATTTCCCGGGCAAGAAACATCAGATGCACGCGTCCTCACCATATGTGAGAGAATAAAAGAATAAGTTCGAGTACATCATAGATTGCACGACAAGATATGAATAAAGGGAATTTTCCTAACACCCCATATCCTCCTGAAGATAAGTACAGACATCTCCGTACCGATCCGCAAGACTCTACTGGGCCCGCCCGTAACTTGTGAGACTTACGTGAACCTAGTGCTCTGATACCACGTTGTCACAATCCAGAATCCTAATCCAGATCGTGATGGCGCCCAACGACGGGGTTAGGCAAGCCAACACAAATTACACTAAGTGTTACCCTTCCCATCTAATTAAGCAAGTCGAAAATTACCAATTTTAAACAGTTAAACACAATGATAGCTGGATGCAAAATAAAAGCATAACACTAAGTGGCCAAAATAAAGCATATGCATGCCTATACAACCCAAAACCCAAAATATATATATACACTACGCGTGTGCCAGGAACTAGTGTCACGAGTGTCATGGGCATACTAACGGAATATACAAAGGAAAGTAATATATATACAAATCCACAATCTCAATGAAATAGACAGGGAAAATAACAAAAAGTAAGTGAAAACTCCATGGTGCTGCTGGAAATCGCCAAAGGAAGCAGCTCACCGTGAAGTCGAGTCCACAAGCCTAGGGTCTATCTCCGGTACAATAACCAGAAGCACCTGCCTCAGAACCTGTACAGTTAAGTACAGAAATGCAGCATGAGTACATACTAAATAAATATGTACCCAGTAAGTATCCCACCTAAAGTCGAAGAAGTAGTGACGAGAGGTCGACTCGATAGACACTAAGGTCCAACAGTAATAACATATGATAGAATATAATGAAATACAGTCGGCATGTCAGGAAATAAGCAACAAGTACATATCAAGAGCAGAAACCCAAAGAACTACTGAACTAAACAATAAAGCACTTTCAAGGGTAAGACCATCGAACGAAACAATAATCACAAATTCTTAGATCCGCCGTGGCGTACGGACCGCTCCCATAAGGTACCTTCTAAACTCGCCGTGGCGTACGGCCCGATCCCATATGTATTTCAAGTATTTCTCAACACTACCGTGGCGTACGGACCGATCCCATATATATCACAAATACTTCTCAACACTGTCGTGGTGTACGACCCGATCCCATATATATTCAATTTCTTTTCAACTATGCCGTGGCGTACGGCCCGATCCCATATATATACCTCAATTACTTTTTCAACTCTGCCGTGGCGTACGGCGCGATCCCATATATATATCACAAATACGTTTTATAACAAATTCCTTTCCATTCAACAATTTCCATAAAGTCTCAGAGGAACAATACTAAACCAAATATAATCTCATAGTACATATGGCGTCACAATGAATCATATAAAGCATTTCAAGGAAACCTATAAGGCATTAGGAGGAAGCATATAAGGCATATAAGGCATTACGAGGAAGCATATAAGGCATGATGTGGGCTTAACTACCTAGACATAACAATAATAGCCGCTACGTACGGACTCTCGTCACTTGGCGCGCACGTAGCCCCCAAACAATTTACACATAGCATATGCATCACCTATGTGGACAGTTCCCCCTTACAAGGTTAGAAAGGAGACTCACCTCGTGTCGAATCTACCCCTCGGACCAAAATTGCGCCCGAAGCTCCGAACTCTACACTCGAGGACTCGCAACTACTCAAAAAGGGGTACAATTGAATCAATGCATGCACAACGTGGGAAGTTATCTTAGCTATTCAATAAGATCACTATTCTTGAAGAATTCCCAAATTCCAACCCCGGTCCCGCATGATCAAATTACGAAAATTCTCGAAGGGATCACTCACCCATAGCCTAAGAATCATTAAGGTGTGATTTCTACTTGAATTCAAGGCCTAAAATGGAAAATCACAAAATCCTCAAGAACCCTAAAATTACTACCTAATTCTATGATTTTAGTTAATTTAGTAGGGAATTTAACTAGGAATTAATGTTTGAAACTAGTAAAACTATGGAATTTACTTACCTCAATAACAGTGGTGGAAGGTTCCTTGAAGAGCTCTCTAAAACTTGAGGAGGAAGATGAAAATGGAGGAAATATGCCAAGTCTCGTACTTAATAAAACTGCCCAGGGATCCCTTCACTACGATCGCGACAAAGGGCTTGCGATCGCAAAGTCCAATTGGCCAGACCTCTGCGATCGCGGTAGAGGTCCTGTGATCGCGAAGAGTAACTGGCCGGACCTCTGCGATCACGACAGAGGTCCTGCGATCGCGAAGAACAAACTCACCCAGCCCAGATGCGACCCAATGCGATCGCAAGAAAAGGCTGCGATCGCGAAGGTGTGGAACCCAGACCTCTGCGATCGCAAAGGGGAGGCTGCGATCGTAGAGAAAAATCAACAGCCCTGCAAAATCCTTCTCCGCGATCGCAACCCACCTTCTGCGATCGCAGAGAAAGAAACCAGATAGCAGAATTTTTGGTTTTTCTAACTTAGCTCCCGGGGGTCTAAAACACACCCGAGCCCCTCGGGACCCCGTCCAAAAGCACCGGCAAGTCTGTATTCATGATACGGACTTGCTCGAACTTCTGAAACATGAAAAACAACAACGAAACTCAAAATTCAACCCCAAAACCAAATTGAATCAAGCTTAAGAACTTAAGATTCTAGAATTCATTTCAATGCGCCGAACCGGCCTATACTACTCGGAATGATTTCAAATTTTGAAGACAAGTCGTATATGACATAACGGAACTATTCCCGGTCTCAGAATTGCATTCGGACTTTGGTAACATAAAATCACATTCCAAACGAAATTTCAAATTCTATGAAAATCCTCAAAACTTCATTAACTCTAAATTTTCCCATTTTGAGCCGAAACCCGTCAAATCAAGTCCGTTTCATACCAAATTTCACAGATAACTTAAATAACATATATTGAACCTGTTCCGGCCCCCAGAACCATAATACAGGTCCGACAGCACAGGTTTCACATCAAGGTTCACTTTCATAAGTCTTTATTATTTTCAGAAAATAATTTTCTTTAAAAATTCATTTCTCGGACTTGGGTCCTCGAAATTCGATTCCAGGCATACACCCAAGTCCCATATTTTCCTACGGACCTTCCGAAACTGCCAGATCACGGGTCCGGGTCCGTTTACCAAAAATGTTGACCAAAGTCAACTTTATTCAATTAATTATCATAAATTCAACTCTTTATCAAGTTTTCACATAAGGGCTTCCCGGCTACGTGCCCGGGCTGTGCACGCACATCGAGGTGAGGTTAACGGAGGCTTTTGGGCCTCGGTACACAGTAATAATTAACATTACATAAGATGGCCATTTGGGTCATCATAATCTCCCCCTATAAAACAAACGTTCGTCCTCGAACGGACGTAGAATCGTACCTGAAGTGCCGAATAGCTGTGGATACCTGCTCCGCATGTCCTCCTAGGACTCCCAAGTCGCCTCATCGACTGTTTGGCCCCTCCATTGGACCTTTACGGCAGAAATTCTCTTAGACCTCAACTGGAGGTCCTGCGTATCAATAATAGCAACTGACTCCTCCTCCAAGCCCAACTTTTCATCTAACTGAATAGTGCTGAAATCAATCACGTGGGAGAAATCGGCATGATATCTCCGGAGCATGGATACATGAAATACTGGATGAACTCCTGATAAGGCGAGAGGTAAAGAGAGCTCATAAGCGACCTCCCCGACTCCCCTCAACACCTCGAAATGGCCTATAAACCTGGGGCTCAACTTTCCCTTCTTCCCGAATCGCATAACGCCTTTCATCGGCGAAAACTTCAACATAACCTTATCTCCCTCCATAAATGCTACATCACGCGCCCGCTGATCTGTGTAACTCTTCTGTCTGGACTGAGCTATGTGGAGTCTCTCCTGAATAATCTTCACCCTATCCAAAGCATCTCTCACCAAATCTGTGCCATATAACTTGGCCTCGCCGGGCTCAAACCACCCGATAGGAGAACGACATCGCCGACCATATAAAGCCTCGAATGGAGCCATCTCGATGCTGGACTGATAACTGTTATTGTATGCAAACTCTGCCAAAGGCAAGAACTGGTCCCATTGACCGCCAAAATCAATCACACAAGCCCTGAGCATATCCTCCAAAATCTGAACTGTACGCTCCGACTGACCATCAGTCTGAGGGTGAAATGCTGAGCTGAGATCTATCTGAGTGCCCATCTCACTGTGCAATGCTCTCCAGAAGTGCGAGGTGAACTGAGGACCTCGATCTGATATAATGGACACCGGCACACCGTGCAACCGGACTATTTCCCGAACATAAATCTGGGCCAGCTCTCTGTAGTATAAGTAGTAGCCACAGGAATGAAATGCGCCGATTTGGTCAATCTATCCATAATGACCCAAACCGCGTTAACCTTCCGCAAGGTCCGAGGCAACCCAACCACAAAGTCCATGGTGATGCGCTCCCATTTCCACTCAAGAATGGGCATCTGCTGAAATAAGCCTCCTGGCCTCTGGTACTCGTACTTCACCTGGTGACAATTGAGACACCTAGCCACATACTGAACTATATCTTTCTTCATCCGCCTCCACCAGTAGTGCTTTTTCAAATCATGGTACATCTTCGTCGCACCCGGATGAACAGAATACCGAGAACTGTGGGCCTCTTCTAGAATTCTCTTCCTCAAGCCATTAATATTAGGAACACATAAATGGCCCTGAATTCTCAAAACACCATTCTCGCCTAAGGTAACCTCTTGGTCTCTACCCTGGACCACCGTATCCCGAAGCTCTGTCAGACATGGATCATCAAACTGCCGAGCCTTAATCTCACCCAACAATGAAGACTGAGCAACCACATGAGCCAAAACTCGACGAGGCTCCGAAAGGTCCAATCTCACAAGGCGATTTGCCAAGGACTAAATGTGCAAGGCTAAAGGTCTCTCCTCCGCTGCAATGTAGGCCAAGCTACCCATACTCGCTGCCCTTCTGCTCAAAGCATCTGCTACTACATTCGCCTTGCAAGGGTGATACAAAATATTGAGATCATAATCTTTTAACAACTTTTTCCATCTCCGCTGCCTCAAATTAAGGTCCGTCTACTTGAATAAGTGTTGCAAACTGCGATGATCAGTGTAGACCTCACATGACAAACCATACAAATAGTGCCGCCAAATCTTCAAGGCATAAACAATCGCTGCCAACTCTAAGTCGTGTACAGGATAATTCTTTTCACGAACCTTCAGTTGTCGCGAAGCATAAGTAATAACCCTGCTATCCTGCATCAGCACACATCCCAAACCGACGCGTGAAGCGTCGCAATACACAGTATACATCCCAGAATCGGAAGGCAATGAAAGAACTGGTGCTGAGGTCAAAGATGACTTGAGCTTCTGAAAGCTCGCCTCACACTCGTCGAACCACCAAAACCGGGTATTCTTCTGAGTCAATCTGGTCAGTGGGGCTGCAATAGAGGAGAATCCCTCCACGAATCGACGGTAATAGCCTACTAAATCCAGAAAACTTCTGATCTCTGAAGCTGAAGTAGGACACGGACACTTCTGAAATGGCTCAATCTTCTGTCGATCAACCTTGATACCCTCACCGGACACCACGTGGCCCAAAAATGCCACCGACTCCAACCAGAACTCGTACTTGGAGAACTTATCATATAGCTTCTGCTCTCGCAAGGCTTGAAGCACGACTCTCAAATGCTGCTCGTGCTCACCAAGGCTCCGTGAGTAGATCAGTATATCATCAATGAAAACGATAAAGAAGGAGTCAATAAACGACCTGAACACCCTATTCATCAAGTCTATAAATGCTGTTGGGGCATTGGTAAAGCTAAAGGACATCACTAAGAACTCATAATGGCCATATCTGGTTCGAAATGCAGTCTTCGGAACATCAGAAGCCCGAATCTTCAACTGGTGATAACCCGATCTCAGGTCAATCTTAAAAAACACACAAGCACCCTGCAACTGATCAAACAAATCATCGATGCGGGGCAGAGGATACTTATTCTTGATGGTCACTTTATTTAGCTGGCGATAGTCAATGCACATCCACATATATCCATCATTCTTCTTCACAAATAAGACTGGAGCACCCCACATCGACACACTCGGCCTGATGAACCCCTTGGCCAACAACTCCTCAAGCTGCTCCTTCAACTCCTTTAGCTCCTTGGGATCCGTACGATGAGGGGGAATGGAAATAGGCTGAGTATCTGGAGCCAAATCAAGACAGATGTTAATATCTCGATCTAGAGGCATGCCTGGAATATCTGAAGGAAACACATTCGGAAACTCTCGAACAACAGGCACTGAATCAACGGTAGGAAACTCGGCGGTGGTGTCTCGCACATAATCAAGGTAAGCCAAACAACCCTTCCCGACCATATGACGGGCCTTTATGAAGGAAATGACCCAGTTGGAGGCACTAACTGAAGAACCTCTCCACTCTAGCCTAGGCGACTCAGGCATGGCTAAAGTGACTGTCTTGGCATGACAATCTAACACAGCATGATAAGGAGATACCCAATCCATGCCTAGGATAACCTCAAAATCAATCATATCCAGCAATAAAAGATCTGCTCCGGTATCGAAATCGCAGAAAGTGATCACACAAGACTGGTAGACCCGGTCTACCACCACAGAATCGCCCACAGGAGTGGACACATATATAGGAGAACCCAAAGATTCACGAGGGACATACAGAAAATGAGCAAATAGCACTTAAACAATGAATACGTGGGTCCTGGATCAAATAGTACCGAAGCCTCTCTACCACATACTGAGATAATACCTGTGATTACGGGGTCTGAGGCCACTGCATCTGATCTGGTTAGAATGGCATAAAATCTGGCTGAGGCTCCGGAAGACTGAACTCCCCCAGAGTGAACAGGAACAAACTGACCTCCTCCTGGCTGGCCTCCCTCTCTAGGATGACCCCTGCCGACCTGTCCTCCACCTTGAGGTGGCCGGACTACTGGTGCTGAACTCCTAGGCTGATCTCTGATGCACTGACTTGCCCCTATACCTTGGACAATACCTCCACGTGTGACCTGGCTCCCCACACTCGAAACAACCTCCTGGTACTACAGCCCGCTGCCCGAAAGAGGAAGAACCCTGAATAGCCGGAGGGCAGCGTGAACCCTCTGGTAAGGCACTGAAATAGGAACTAGAGGATCTCTGATGACTGGAATAACTGCTGGGTGCACCCTGGGTGGCTGGAGGATGATAGGAACGCTCTGGCATGGCGCCGAACTAAGGCCTCACTGAACCACCTCGAGGGGGTAGTGGGAGTGCTGAATATGAAGATTTGATGGGCTGACCACCCCCGAACTAACCCCTGCTCCTAGCTGAAACATCCCTGAACTCTCTTGAGAACCTGGCCCTCTTGTCCCGCTGACCCTGCTGCACTGTTCCCTGCTCCTCAACCGATACCCCTCAATCCGTCGAGCTATCTCGACTATAAGCTGGTAGGGGGTACCCATCTCCACCTCTCGGGCCATAGAGGCCCTAATACTTGGATGCAAGCTTGCCACAAACCGCAGCACCCTCTCAGCATCAGTAGGCAATATCATAAGGGCATGGCAAGACAACTTGGAGAATCTAGCCTCATAATCAGTCACTGACATCTGTCCCTGCTCTAGTTGCTCAAACTAACCCCATAGCACCTCCCTCTCAGAAGGTGGAATGTATCTTTCTAGAAATAGCTGAACGAATTGATCCCAGGTGACAGGAGGAGAATTTGCTGGTCTGCTGAGAATATATGACTACTACCACCTGCGAGCTCTGCCCTCTAACTGAAATGTGGTGAAATCCACACCATGGGACTCCAAAATCCTCATGTTGTGCAGTCTGTCCCTGCACCTATCAATAAAATCCTTATCATCCTCACCCCGCTCACCCCCAAAGACTGGAGGGCGAAGTCGGGTCCATTTATTTAACATCTTCTGCTGGTCACCCTCTACAACTGGCCTGGGCTCTGGGGCTGCTACTACAGGCTGAACCCCTCCCACGGGCGGTGTGCCCGGGATATGACGTGCTGCTGCTGCCTGACCTGTGGCCTAAGCGGTAGGGGTCTGGACTCCCCCACCTGCCTGAGAAGTAGCAGGGTGGGCTGGAAATAAACCCACCTGAGACATAGTGTCCATGAATCTCAGCATACGACCCATGACCTCCTGGAAGCCTGGCCCCGTCATGAAATCCACTGGAGCAGGTGCTACTGGAGGCACCTCATCCTGCTCCTCCATAATAGGGTCCTCTGGTGGTGCCACTGGTGTAGCTCTGGGACGCCCTCGTCCCCTACCTCGAGCAGGTGCTCTACCCCTGCCTATACCCCGACCTCGGGCGGCGGGGGCAGCGACATTTCCCGGGCAAGAAACATCAGATGCACGCGTCCTCACCATATGTGAGAGAATAAAAGAATAAGTTCGAGTACATCATAGATTGCACGACAGGATATGAATAAAGGGAAGTTTCCTAACACCCCATAGCCTCCTGAAGATAAGTAAAAACGTCTCCGTACCGATCCGCAAGACTCTACTGGGCCCGCCCGTAACTTGTGAGACTTACATGAACCTAGTGCTCTGATAACACGTTGTCACAACCCAGAATCCTAATCCAGGTCGTGATGGCGCCCAACGACGGGGTTAGG
>ML275805.1:2410-31626 GCA_005239495.1 Nicotiana undulata
CACTGTTGAGTTGGTACACACATGTACTTATATATATATATATATATATGCACTTGTTATCGAGTCATCACACGAGTCGCAGGTATGATGCGCGATCGTGGGTCAGCTTAGCATTATCGAGTCAGCACACGAGTCGCAGGTACGATGCGCGATCATGTGTCAGCTTATTATATCGAGTCAGCACGTGAGTCGCAGGTATGATTCGCGATCGTGGGTTATCTTATGACCTCAGTCCTTATGACCACTCTTATGACTCCGGCCGGTTGTCTTGTCCTGGTATGTTTATGATCACTTGAGTTCTCAGTCACTTGTAACGGGATTGTCAGGTATTGGTTATGAGAGGATTTTGGTACTTTGCTGTTCATTTTTATGATATTGACTTGGGTTACATTACTTGATATGTACTTGTTGTTTACTAATTCACATGCCTATTGCTTTTGCCATATCTCGTTATATATTATATTGCTGGACCTTAGCGAGTATCTAGTCGACCTCTCGTCACTACTCCTTCGAGTTTAGACGGGATACTCACTGGGTACATATTTATTATGTACTCATGTTACACTTCTTCTTTGTACCTGACTGTACAGGTCCGGAGGCTGGTACATCGGACTATCAGGATGGTGTTAGATACTGACTTGTGTTGATTAGACTTCATGGTGAGCTGCTCTTCCTGGCGATTCCTGGCAGCACCCTAAAGTTTCTTTTTGTCATTTTCCCGTCTATTTCATTCAGACTGTGGACTTGTATATATATTATCCTTGTATAGTCAGATAGTTGCCTGTGACACTCGTGACACTAGTTCCTGGCACACACGTAGCGTATATTTTGAGTTGTGGGCGGTATATTTATACATATGCTTACCTTTTGGCCATGTTTCGTTATGATTTTATTTCATATCACAGGTTATCATCATGCTAATAATTTTTTAAAATTGGTAACCATTGGAAAAAATTTATCAAATAAGAAGGATAACACTTAGTATCATCCATGTTGGCTTGCCTAACCCCGTCGTTGGGCGCCATCACGACCTAAATTAGGATTTGGGTCGTGACACACCTTGTAGTGAACAAGTACAGAAGTGAAAATGAAGCCATATGGAATGGCATGGGCTTTAGAGCCATTTACAACTCTATCCAGCAGCTGAATGATGAACCAAGGCCAGTTTATCTACCTCCCACTGTTCAGGCACTCCATCAGAACTAAATCTATGTAATTAGCAATGTGCCTCCTTTCCTGTCGTGGAAATACACACTTGTTG
Source organism: Nicotiana undulata (assembly GCA_005239495.1). NCBI lineage: Eukaryota > Viridiplantae > Streptophyta > Magnoliopsida > Solanales > Solanaceae > Nicotiana > Nicotiana undulata. Next base: position 3,672 of record ML275805.1, read on the forward strand.
ATAAACTAAAATATCACTTTGTGTGGGGGTTTCATCTCACTCTTATAGATTGCTTTAGGTTCAACCTCCAACTCATTGTCGCAGAATTTCCTTGTGATCACTAGAGTCGTTGGAAGGGCATTTAAACTTGGCCATTTTTGCCTAGTATAGTCATTATAGCCTTCAGATGAAATGTCAAGGATTTCTCCTAATTCTTTGGCATCAAAAGAAACTTTTACCCCCTTTACTTGGCTAGAGACTCTGTCATCCTTGATCACAGCGTTTACCATGAAATCCACTATCTCTTTTCTGGCCAATCCCCCATCCAACTGAAGGACCGTGTCCTTCCATCGCTGCCTCTCCATCTTCTCCAACAACAGGATCATGCCCGCTTCTTCCAAGTCTTTCAACAACCTCCCCTTCAGAATTCTGCGCTTCCCAAACTTTGTCAATTTATCCTTCTCACCATCATACTCAGCTGCCTCTTCATCACTCCAGCCATCTTCTTCAGCCATTGTCACTTTCTTGCGTTTCACTGTAGACCTAGTTCTCTTGGCCAAGGTCAAGGGTTCAGCAGACACAAATGCAGACTTCTTTGAGGAAGTCTTGGCTTTCTTTGGTTTTGGGTCTAAACCTCGACCTCTGCCTCATGTTCACCTTGATGGACTAGGTCCATCTCATCGATCTCAACAGCCTCTACAAGCTCAACAATTTCCTCATTCCCTTTTTCAACCTTTTTTCTTTTACTGTACTCCAAGGCTCTTTGTAGCTCCTCCTCGCCTTAGCGTTCTTCTTGTGGTTCTTCCTCTTGGAAGAGGAATTTCAGAACTGGCAGAAGGAGTGGCTTTCATTTTCTTACTTGCTCTTGTTGTTCCAGAAGTTTGAGCCTTGGGAGTTTTTTTTTTCTTTGACTTGTAACTCTCGCCCAACATTTTTAGAATATCTGCTAGGGTTTCCTCAGTAAATGAACCAGGTTCATCTGTAGGCTTTCCAAGATTTACCAACCCCTCAGCCGCTTCTCCTGATTCACTTCCCCCTGACTTCTAGGCTCCTTCTCTTACAATTTCTGGTTCAGTTCCACAAATAGCCAAATCGAGTAGATTCTTTCCATGTTCCCCTCTCTTCACTCCTACCTCCCTCTCTCTCCTTTTCTTTATCAACTTTATTTTTACCACTTTTTCTTCTTATTTCTGGAAACTCCACATCTATCATAGATCCAATCAAGACAAACCTAGTTTCTAGGTTCTCACCAACCTCGGAATCAGCCTCTAACATAGTTCTTGGTACAGAGGATACCTGTTCAGAATCGGAGGATTCTGCTGCTTCCCCCTCAGTTGCTGACTTGAAGGAGTCATTAGAGTTTTCTGATTATTGAGCCTGACTGGCTTGAACTTTGGCATTCAATTTTCTTTCTAGAGAACCTGTAGCCACTGTTTTCCTGGCGAGCATCTTAACCCTCCTTTTTATAGGTTCGGGGTTAGGACTAGGTTGAGGAATGGAGGGACTGGGTTGAAACAGGGTAGGATTTTGGTTAGGAATGGTAGGACTAGATTGATACGGGGTGGGACTTGGTTGTGAAGGGGTATAACTATATTGAGGTGTGGAGGAAGAGGTCAAATATAGGGTAGTGGGTGGAGGAGTTCCAGGATAGTTCCAGGGATTTGACATTTTTTATTTTGGTTGAAGATGGAAGGGGAAAATCTGGATTAAAATTGACAGTAGAGAAAAATAAAAGGGTTTCGACGGTTGTGGAGTTGATGAGGGATTTAAAAGGGATGGGTAATCAATACACAACGACAGCTTTTTGGGTCAAATAGAAGTCTAATCACTTCTGAAATTGGTTAGTTAGAAATGACGGTTACAACTTCCCCATGTTCTAGGTGTTTTAATACGGTGGGATTCTTAGAATAGACGGAACTGGTTCAAAAAGGATAATGGATAGATTTTGAAAAGATTTTGAGTTTGGGTACAGTTCTGCTCATGATTAACTATTAATATTTCAAAGTGTGTATAGTGGAGAACACATACCTTACCTTTCAGATGAACCAGCACTGATGAACCAAGTTCATCATTAAAGAATCCTCTTGATCAATCCTCAATTTTCAATAATAGAAAAAATAACATTAGTAACCAGTGAGTCATATCAAAACATGGAAAAAGGGTATGTTATTTATAGCATGAGACTGAGTAACAGTTAATATGATTGTTTACACAAGTTTAAGATTTTCTAGCCAATTTTTTTTTTCATTTTTTTATGCACATTCTGAACCGGTTCAATTAGGTGATCTTAATCATCCCTAACTCTAACATGTTCCTTTCAAAATGCTCTCTAATTAGTGCTTTTGTAAAGATGTCAGCAATCTGTTTATCAGTAGCACAAAATTCAATAGAGATCAATTCCTTCATAGTTGTCCCTTAAAAAATGATGTCTAACATCTATGTGCTTTATTCTTTTATGATGAACGGGGTTCTTTGTCATACTAATATCACTAGTTTTATCACAAAAGATAGGGATGCACCTAAAATTGATTCCAAAATCCATCAATTGTTGTTTAATCCATAATAGTTGAGCACAACATGAGGCTGCAGCCACATACTCAGCCTCAGCAGTAGATAGAGCCACAGAATCCTGCTTTTTAGTGGCCCAAGACACGAGACATGAGCCTAGAAAATGTGCCATACTTTAGGTTCTATTTCTATCCACTAGAAAACCTGCATAGTCAGCATCAGTATATCCCACAAGATTAAAGTTACTACCTTTTGGATACCAAAGACAGAGATCAGTGGTGCCTTTTAGGTATCTCAAGATTCTCTTTACATCAGTTAAGTGGGATTCCTTTGGATTAGCCTGAAATCTTGCACAAAGTCCTACACTGAAAACAATGTCAGGTCTACTAGCAATGAGATACAACAACGAACCAATCATTCCCCTATACAACTTTTGATCAACGGATGAACTAGGTTCATCTACATCAAGTTTTGTGGCTATTGCAATGGGAGTGTCAATTTCTTTGGATTCCAGTTTAAACCTTTTAAGCAACTCTTTAACATACTTTTGCTGATGGATCATAGTTCCATTTGAATTTTGTTTAATTTGTAAGCGTATAAAGAAATTAAGCTCACCCATCATGCTCATTTCAAATTCACTCCCCATTAGTTTAGCAAATTCTTTACTTAGCTTATATGTGGTTGCTCCAAAGATTATGTCATCTACATATATCTGAACTACCAAGAGATCTTTACCTTTTTTCTTCAAGAATAAAGTACTGTCAATTTTACCTTTCTTGTAGTCATGCTCAAGCAAGAACTTTGATAACCTTTCATGCCATGCTCTGGGAGATTTCTTGAGTCCATAAAGTGCTTTGTCGAGTTTGTACACATGAACAGGATTCTCCTTATTCTTAAACTCCGAGGGTTGCTTGACAAACACTTCTTCCTTTAGATAGTCATTTAAGAAGGCACTCTTTACATCCATCTGGTGAAGGGTGAATTCCATGTAAGAAGCAAAGGAAATGAGGAGTCTTATTTCCTCCAGCCTTGCCACTGGAGAAAAAGTTTCATCATAGTTTATGCCTTCCTCCTGATTATATCCTTGAACTACCAATTTGGCCTTGTTCTTTGTAACAATTCCATCTTCATCAAGTTTGTTTCTGAAGACCAACTTTTTCCCAATTACTGATCTATCCAAGGGTCTTGGTACCAGATTCCAAACTTGACTTCTTTCAAATTGGTTGATTTCATCTTGCATTGCATGTACCCAATCTGCATCTTGCAAAGCCTCAGCAACATTTTTAGGTTCAATAAGAGATAGGAAAGTATCAAAAGCACAATGATTCTTCAAAGAAGATCTGGTTTTGATTCCAGAGGTTGGATCAGTGATAATGTTCTCAATAGGGTGAGAACTTTGATATTTCTATGGTTTTGCAACCAACTGGTTACTCCTGTCATGTTCCCCGTGATGGATGAACCTGTTCCATCACCAATTCCTTCCTCCAGTGTTGCTTCAGTTTGGACTGAGTTTCAGACCAGCCCAATTTCTTCAACATTTTGCTCCTGCCTCTCAAAAAGAATGTTTGTTTCATCAAAAACCACATGCACACTTTCTTCAACACACATAGTTCTTTTGTTATAAACTTTATAAACCTTACTATGTGAGGAATATCCCAAGAATACTCCCTCATCACTTCTGGGATCAAACTTACCTAGGGAGTCTTTACCATTGTTGTGCACAAAGCACTTGCAACCAAAAGCCCTAAGGTGGGATATATTTGGATTTCTCCCTTTAAGTAACTCATAGGGAGTCTTCTCTACAAGTGGTCTAGTCATGCACCTATTTATGATATAACATGCAGTATTAATAACTTCTGCCCAGAAGCTATGGGGTAGTTTACTATAAAGAAGCATAGTCCTAGCCATATCTTCAAGTGTCCTATTCTTTCTTTCAACCACTCTGTTTTGTTGTGGAGTTCTAGGAATAGAAAAATTATGATCTATGCCATCCTCATCACAAAATTTAGCAAATTTAGTATTTTCAAATTCAGTGCCATGATCAGGCCTAATTGATGCAAGTTGATTTCCTAATTGTTTTTGAATTTTTCTAACAAAAGAGGTAAACATGTCAAATGCCTCATCTTTAGATGTTAGAAACAATGTCCAGGTAAATGTAGAATAGTCATCAAAACCACCATCACATATCTCTTACCACCCCTGCTTAATGTTCTCATAGGACCACAAAGATCCATATGGACCAATTCCATCGTTCTGGTGGTACTTACCACTTTATTGCTTTTAAAAGATGATCGTACTTGCTTCGTCCTTGCACAAGCCTCACAAACATTGTCTTCCTTGAACTTAATGTTAGAGAGTCCTATCACTAAGTCCTTGGAGACTAATTTGTTGAGTTGACTTAGACTTGCATGTCCAAGTCTCTTATGCCAAAGGAGGAGATCACTGTCCAGCACACTTAAGCATGTTAATTCATTTATTCAAAGTGTGGACAGATCTATGATGTATATAATGTTAACTCTTTTTCCCTGCAAAACAATCTTTTCAGTGACAAGATTTATTACAAAACATTTTGTAGAGGTAAATGCTACCAAGTTACCTCTGTCACGTAGTTGTGACACACTGATTAGGCTATATTTCAAGCCATCTATCGAGTAGACATTCTCAATGGAATGCGTGTCATCCTTACCTACCTTACTAACACCAATGATTTCACCTTTTTTTCTATTTCCAAACGAGACATTTCCTCCTTTGAGATCCTCAAGTGAAAGAAACTGGTCCTTGTTGCCGGTCATATGTTTTGAGCAGCCACTATCCATGTACCATATTTGGCTACTACCTTTCACGTGAACCTCAGATTCTTCATGAGATTCCTCATCTGATTTACCAATTTCCATAAGTGCTTGTTCATCTCCATCTTCGTCATTTGACTCTTCATCTGAACTTTCTCCCCAAGCAGCAACCATAGCCTTTGTTGATCCTTTGTTCTTCTTGGGATGAACCTGTTCCTTCTTCCGTTTCCTTCATTTAGATCTTTTCTTTTTTCCATTCAACTTCCCGTTGAGGGCAGTTCTTGATGTGATGATCAGTCGTCTCACATTTGTAGCATCCCTCATTAGTCGTCTTTTCAGGTACCCTTGCCTTGCTGTAATTTCCACCTCTTGAGGAGCCCTTTCCTCTCATCAGATATTTCTTGAAATCCTTGGTGATCATAGCCATTTCATCTTCCTCCAAATCAGCTCCTTCTGTAATTCTGAGTGCCATACTTATTTCTCTCTTGGGAGCATCCATCTTCATGGTCTGCCTTCTAAGTTCATAGGCAGTGAGATTTCCAATCAGTTCATCTAGTTTGAGAGTTGCAATGTTCTTGGATTCCTAAATTTCAGTAATCTTGCTTTCCCAAGAAAAAGGCAGAACCCTTGTCAGAATCTTCTCAACTTTATCTTCCTCGAGGAGAATCCTTCCAAGAGATTTAAGTTCATTGGTCAGTATAGTGAACCTTGTATACATCTCTTGAATAGTCTCTTCTTCCTTTATAGAGAAATTCTCATATTGAGAATATAGTAGAGTATCTCTAGATCTCTTCACTTGAGAACTTCATTCATGAGCCACTTGCAAAGTGTCCCAAATTTCCTTGGCAGTAGTACAACTTTGAATTTTGCTGTACTCATCTAGACCAAGTCCACACACAAGCCACTTCTTGGCCTTAACATTCTTCTCCTACTTTCTCAAATCCTCAGTAGTGCAGTCAGCTCTTGTCTTTGGCACGTCTACTCCTTCAACATTCTTCTTCATGGTGGCCAAAGGACCATCAGTAACAATATCTCATAGCTCATTGTCTTCTCCAATTATATGGTCTCTCATCCTGTTCTTCCACCAGGAGTAGTACTGGCCATTGAAGAGTGGAGGCCTAGGAGTTGATTGTCCTTCCCAGTTCCCAGGTGGTGCACTCATATTGATCTTCTCCTAAGGTGTTAGCCTCTCAAGTATAACTCGCTTTGATACCAATTGATGTTTTATACGTCAATACCACACAAGAGGGGGTGATTTGTGTGGTGTCCGATTTCCACGTGCACTTGTTATAGAAGGACCAAGTTCTTCTATGTGTTCCAACCTCTACTGTTTGTGGAATAATAAATACATAAAATAAAGAACACAAAGACTTTTACGTTGAAAACACTTGGCTCAAAAGGTGAACAAAATACGACCTACTTCCCAGTAGTATTTTCCAAAAACTCTTTACCAAATCAGTGAGCCAAACAGCATTTACAAAAACTCTTTTGTAAGCCTAGGATTAGCTCTAATCCCTTGTAGAAAACTAGCCTCTAGCTATTTGCGACAAACTCCAAGTTAGCTATAACTTGAAACACACGATACCTATTACAGACGCTTCTAACTAAAGATGAAAAGGTACAAGTTAAAATCACCTACTACAAGTAAACTAGACTAAAAGACAACAGTCAGGACTGGTTCTTCTAGCTAGTTCAAGTAGCTTCAGAGTTGCACACTTAAATCTCACACGAACTTCTTGCAAAATTGCCTCGTTAATTTTGCTCTCAATTCTTTCTTAACTTCTAGTTTTGTGCGTACCTCTAAAATAAAAACAATCTACAATATATAGGATTAGTGGATAACGAGTTAACTAGAGTTCCAATGCTAAGAGTTCTAGTTAATCTCAACTCCTCAAATCCTTCCGTATATTTGATTCTCTTCTTACTGAATAAGGAGTCCTTCTCGTTATCATTTTGCAATCTTTTCGATCAGGAGATATCTCTTATTTTACCATATTTCGTTTATCTCCTGCATGTGCACCTCACGTGCCTTTAACTCTGCTTGTGCATATGTCTGCCAGTGATGCATCTGGTTCATTTATGAGTTTCTTTGTCAATATTCAAAACCATTCAATTTCTTGGGCCAACACCTTGATTTTCCTCTATGAAATTCTCCGTGATTCGAGGGCTTGAGAAGCTTCTTTCTCAAATGTAGGATGATTTAGACCTCCTTGCTATATATTTCATCACCAAGAACGTTGAGTAGCACTTTTTGTTTCGGGTTGATCTCCGGGAAAAACTCCGTTGGTCACTCATTTGTTGAAGAACTATGCACTTGATGATTGATCTCTCTGTTTGTAGATGCCTTCACCAATTGCGGAATGCTCTTCTCCAACTCTTAATGCCCTTGAGAGTTATGTAACCCCTCTATTTATAGTTGTAGAGGATGTACAGTTCAACTACATATGAACTCTCTTGCTTGATTCTGATTGGACCATGTCATTTTAGCCATTTGGCGACCCGTAGTTGGTTCTTGGCTTTTGACTAGGATTGCCACATCATTTAACATGTGGCATCATTTTTTTGGCTTGAATTTTGACTAGATGCCATGCCACTTGACACATGGCATGAGCTTGGGCCTTAAGATGAAGAGAACTTTGGGCTCGAAAATAATAAAATTGACTAATTTAACTTTTAAAGCCCAAATTAATTATTTAATCCAATTTTGTATGTATTACCCAATAAATTATATATGTCTACAGATGCCTCCTACTTCAAGATTTGTCGAAGTGTAGGTTTGCTAAAATAATGAAGAGACTTGAAGTACCAACGAAAGTTGATATTTTTGTTTTAGCACTTGTGGTGACTTCTACCGTTCAAATCTGAACTTTTATCCAGTTGCACACAAGCTCAGAGAAAAAATTAATCTTCCAATATTTCGGTTGTCGAACACGTGCGTGCAATGTAATTTTGTTTGGAAGTAGCAATTACAAACTATAGTGATGAAAAGTTCTTGCAAATTGTCAGTCAACTTTCCATGTTTGTCTCACGTTAGTCCTATTTCCTTTTTTTACCAAGATTCATTGTATCTTAGTCCTATTGTCTCACGTTAGGCCTATTGTCAGTCAACTTTCAATGTATTGTGCAACGTTCATTATTAATTTTTCCATAACTTGCATTGTATTTTAGGATGGAAACAATTCAGCGAATTCAATTCACACATATTTAAGCAACCATCCTTTGGTGTATGTTTTCACGGTGCAAAATTCTTGGAGAGAAGTTGTCTGACATTTGCACACTTGCGAAAAAGAATTCATATTTTGCTGTAGGATCAAATCATAAGCCGTTTGTTTCTAACGAAAGTAGACTCATAGGACTGAAACATACAAAAAAATCAGCATGAATATCCTTTTGTATTAGCTGGAAATAATTTTTGAAATCGATCTACACGTTTGGCCCGTGTTGATCTCACAACTTTGCGCACTCTCGACAAAAGATTCATATCTTGAGATCGAATAGTCCAAATCGTGAGCCACTCGATTGTACCGATTCAGGACTCAAAGAAATACAACATGTAAAAAATTAAGATCCAAATTCCTTATGTATTGTCTGGAATTTATTTTTGAAGTTGGCGTATACGTCTGACCTGTTGATCTCACAGCTCTGCGCACTCTGCGAGAGAAAAATCGTATCTCGAGATAGGAGTGTCCAAATCACAAGACGTTTGCGGCGCGTAGACTTCTGGAAGTATAACATATGTAGAAATCACAGATAGGATGTCCCTAGGTTTTCCCAGATAATTTGCTGAATCTGGAACACGAGGTTCGACATGTTGGCTTAAATTTTCAGCTTTACGTGCTCTTTCCTAAAAAAATGCATATCTCAAGATAGGAGCATCCGAACTATAAGTTGTTTACACCATTGGTAAGAAGACTCGGTGAAATACAACATCTGTAAACGTCGAAGATCCAGCCCTTTTGATCCAGACGCAACAAATCTTTGATTAATCAATCACCGGAATCGAGAGGATTGTTCGGGCAGCATACTTTTTTTTTTCCTATTTTTTTTTGGTTGTAGGCTCGGAGATGATATACATGGCGAGTTCTCCAATTTTCATCATGAGAAGAAGGGGATGATCACAACTCCTTTTTGTAGGTTCATGAAGCGTATGATCCATCGAGATTTGACGGAGAAGTGCACGTCACAATGATCACCATTCGCATTGAAGCGTCGTGTCATTGAAACTGGTACTTGCTCCTTAATCAAAGCTTTGTGTCATTGGCACCAATCAATCATGTGGGATCAACAGCTTTGTATCCCTGGCTTCGTATCCATCAGTCAAACGGAAGCGTCATGCTATTGAAGCATTGTTCTACTGGTACCATATCCACAGAAACTTCGTGTTGTTGGCATCGAGAATTTCCACAATAGTTTTCTTTTCCGGGCTTTCACGAGAGTACTGGTGGTCTTTGATATCCCTAAGGAGATGCAATATTGCTAGCGACCAACTCGTCTATTTGTTGCGGCTTTGCGAGAGAGACATACGGAGTAGGTCTTTTCAATATCCGCGAACAAGCACTTGGCGCGTCTATGATGCTTTGACTTCATAGCATTTCATGCTCGCATTGAAAAAATTGTATCTCAACCTAAGAGTTTTCAAACTGCAATCAGCTTGGTTCTGCATAATCAAAACTTTCACCACAGCGACATATCCAAAATTTAGGGCCAAATTCAATCAGGACAAGTCGGAATGAACTTTCAAAGGCGATGCACTGTCATTTCGGCTTCACAACATTGCTTGCTGTCATTGGAACACATATATCTCAAGCTAGGAACGTCCAAATCGCTTGTCGTCTACACCAGTGGAAATAAGACTCAGTTATAAAGCAACCCCTAAACTATCATGGAAGGATTCCTAGAAGACTAGCCGTAACAATATTTTGAAATTGACCCATCTGTCTGCTGAACTTGCTATTCAGCTTTGTGCGCTTTTATGGAAAAATTTGTATCTCAATCTACGGCTGTCGGAAACATGATCCATCTATGCCTATGGAAAGAAAACTACGAGTCCTGCAACACCTGAAATTATTGTTGACGAACTCTTCTCAGATTGGTCACAACAATATTTTGAATTTCTCCCTGGCATCTGCCGCACTTGCTTCTCATCTTAGCATGCTTTCATCGAAGAATCCATATCTCAAGTTAGGAATGTCCAAATCATAAGATGTATACTCCATAAGAAAGAAAAGTTCAAGACCTGCAACATCTGAAAATATCGTGGCAGAACACCATTTAGATCGGCCGCAATATCATTTTGAATTCGCTCCTGATGTCTACCTTGCTGTTTTTTTCAGCTTCAGGTGTCAGATTCACGAGCCGTTTGCATCATTAAGAAGAAAACACAGAGGGCATGAAAACCTGAAAGTATCCTTGCATGATTCCTTTTGGACTGTCCACAATGACGTCTTTAATTCATTTAGATGGCTGTCATGCGTATGTTTCTGCTTTGCGCACTCCTGTCGAAAAATTCATATCTTGAGTTAGGCGACTCCAAATTGGGATATGTTTGCGCCATTAGAAAGTATACTCATCGAGCTGAGATACAATACGTATAAGTTTCATAGAAGAACTTCTTTCGAGATGGAAACATAAAATTCTCAAAGTCCACCTAGCTGCAGTAACTTTCATATTCGTGTAGTTCCGACAACAAAAATTGTATCTTGAGCTAGGAGCATCCGAATCGCAAACGGATTATGTTTTTGGAGACTAGACATACAAATATACAACATATAAAATGTTTGGGGTAGAAAATCTTTCGTATGGACCGCAGTAGTTTTCCAAAGTTGATCTCGTCGTCCGTTGAGCTCGCTTCCCATCTCTATGCTCTCTGAGTAGTCCTATGAATGTTGTTGTTTTCTTGAAATTGACTCTACAGTCTTGAACATAGTAACTTTAGCTATTATGCTTCACAAATCTTATCTCTTTATTTATTTCTTTTGCATACTTGCAAAGAAGTTCAACGAGTCCACATATCGGTCTGAGATGTCATACAAGATGCGGAGTCACCCCTTCACCAACTGTTGCACTTGATTTGTTGACGGTCTTGAAGTTTATCAATGGCGGCTCCCGTGGTGCTTGAAGGTTTTTCAAGAGAGATGACTTCTTATATACGAGGCATTGAGGATAGTGTATTTAAATGTGGAGACGTCATATGGACTTGGAAGAAGCATTCAAGACTAGTCGACCACAAAGCCTAGGTTACAATCATTTTCATGACTTAGGCTTTTGTATAGAAAAACATCCAATCCCTTTCGTCCCTACATTTTTGGATGTATAAACTTTTGTACTATTGAAGCAATAAAACATCTTTTGTACTTCAACGCAAATCGTCTTCTTCCTCGTATTTATATATGCCTCCATACTTGAAAGAGTTAATGTGATGATCCGATGACGCCAAACTTTTTTTTTTTTTTTAAACTTATGCGACTGAACTTAGAATAAAACTCTAAGATGCCGACGTACCTCGGTGAAGAGGATCAAGTCATAACGTAGTTCAGAGGAGTGAGTTTTTTTCTTTCTTTTTTTTATGTCCTAATTTTTGCCTAGGCCGCCTCTCGCAAGGTTTTCAAACTAGCTGACTTTTTTTTTAGGCCGTACACAGTTTAGACTCATGCGTGCCAGGAGTGTAGCAACGTGCACTTTATACTCATGCATCAAGGAGTGTCATGACTTGCAGTTTAGGCTCGTACGTCGAGGAGCGTGGTGTCTTTCATGGGAAGTACTGCTTCAGAAATTTTCCGTTGATCGGACCAACTCTGAGACCATCCTTATCAACAATTTTGTATGCGCCACTTGAATAGGCTTTCTTCACAACATATGGCCCATCCCATTTTGAGGTAAACTTGTCACATATGCATTTGTTGAGGATTATGGGTCGTCGAACGGCTAGGACTAAGTCTCCTACTTGGAATGATCGTGGCCGCACATTCTTGTTGAAGGCTCTAGCTAGTCGAGCTTGATATCTCTCCAATTTTTGTTGCGCCTCCAATCTTTTCTCATCGAACGCCTCTAACTCTGCTAGACGAAGTTGAGCATTCTCTTCAGACGTGATTCCTTCTTGAATTGCAATTTGCAATGATGGAATTTGTTGCTCCAATGGAAGGACTGCTTCTACGCCATATACCAAAGAGTAAAGAGTTGCTTGTGTAGCAGTTCTGAAAGTTGTCCGGTATACCCACAAAGATTGACCAATTTTCCATGCCAGTCTCTCTTGTTCTTTGCAACTACTTTCTTCAAAAGGTTATCAAGTGTCTTGTTAAAAGCTTCAGCAAGGCCGTTGGCGGGTGCATTATAAATTGAAGACTTACGTTGTTTGAAACTGAACTTCTCGCACAGACTCTTCGCGAGCTTGTTGTCAAATGGCATTCCATTATCAGTGATTATTATCTTGGTATGCCATACCTAAAAATTATATATGACTTGATAAAATCAATAACGAACTCCTTTTTTACCTCCTTGTCTGGAACAACTTCATTCCATCTAGAGAAGTAGTCTGTAGCGGCCAATATGTAAATTTGTCCCTTTGATGACTTTGGAAGCGGTCCAACAATGTCAAGTCCCCATGCATCAAAAGTCCATGAAGCTACAGCTGGATGAAGAGGCTCTGGAGGTTGGTGGATGTAGGTTGCATGAAATTGACACGCTTGACATCTTTTGGCATGATCCATGCAATCCTTCACCATTGTCGTCCAGTAGTAGCCCATCCTCTTGATGCGAAAATGGAGCTTTGGACCAGATTGGTGTGCTCCTCATGAGCTAGAATGTGCTTCCTCCATCACTTGGCGGGCTTCTTCTTTGTCAAGACATCGCAAGAATAGTCCTTCAAAAGAGCAACGAAATAATGTCCCTTTGTAGAAGATGAATCGTGGTGCCCTTTGTTTGATGTCTGTTATTTGTCGCGGATCCTCGGGTAACTTTCCATGTTCAAGGTATTTTATCAATTGTTGCATCCAATCCTCTTCTCAATCACCCGAATGGACGTATGATGACTTTCGTTGATTGAAGATCAAGAAGTCTAGGAATGACACATATGCACCTTTGTTGACTCATTCTCTCCATGTGCCATCGTCGTGGCCAAGTTAGCCAAAGCATCAGCCATGCGATTTTCTTCTCTTAGGACGTGATTTAAGAACACTTGGTCGAATCTTTCGAGTAAACAAGAAGCATATTGGTGGTATGGCAAGAGATCTTCTGTCTTTACCTCGTAACTCCCCAAAAGCTGGTTAATGATCAACTTAGAATCGCCGTAGATCTCCAATTGTAGAATCTTCATGTCTAATGCCATTTCGAGACCGACGATCAAAGCTTGGTACTCTGCGGAATTGTTGGAACATGTTTCACCTAAAATAAAGGAAAATGGCAAGACTTGTCTTTCTGGAGAGATCAACACAACTCCTTCCCCCGCACCATTACGACATGCAGACCCATCAAAAAACATTGTCCATGGTGGCAGTCCTTCAATGAATAAAACGTCTTCATCTGGAAACTCATCAGAAAGCTCCCATTCTGCCGGAAGAGGGTGATCAGCTAGAAATTGGCTAGTGACTATCCTTTCACAACCTTTTGAGGTGTGTATGTGATCTCATATTTGTTAAACAATATGGATCATCTTCCAAGACGTCTAGAAAGAACAGGTCGAGTCATCACGAACTTCACGGGATCTGCTCAAAAGATGAGTTTGATAGTGTATGGTTCAAAATAATGCCTTAGATTCTTTATCGCATAAAGTAACTCTAAGCATATTTTCTCAACAGGCGTATAGTTCAACTCAGCTCCTATCAGAGTTCGACTGAGGTAGTACAAGGCTTAATCTTTTCCTTCCTCCTTCTCTTGAGCAAGTAGTGCTCCAAGTGAACGTTCTTGTGCCGCGATGTAGAGTATCAGTGGCTTCCCAAGCATTGGTGCCCCTAACATAGATGTATTCAACAAGTATCTTTTGATGCTTTCAAAATCATTTTGACATGAATGATCCCAATGAAAAGGGATATTCTTCCTCGATAGATGATTGAAGGGTTGACATCGTCCTGCCAGATTAGAGATGAACCTCCAGATGAATGCTACGTTTCCTTGGAGACTTCGAAGCTCCCTCAAGTTCTTTATCTCGGGCATTTTTCGAATGGCGTCAATCTTTGCGGGATCAACTTCAATTCCACGATGACGCACAATGAAGCCAAGAATCTTTCCCGAGGTAACTCCAAATGCACACTTGAGTGGATTCATCTTCAAGTCGAATTTTCTTAACCTTTCAAAAACAATTGGAAGGTCTTCAAGGTGGTAACGTCTACTCTTCGTCTTCACCACCAAGTCATCGATGTAGCATTCAACCCTTTTATGAAGCATGTCGTCAAAGATGTTTTGCATCGCGCGTTGGTAGGTGGCACCAGCATTCTTCAGACCGAAGGGTATCACTTTGTAGCAGTATATCCTTTTTGGAGTTCGGAAAGCAGTAAACTCTTCATCTTTTGGAGACATTCTTATTTGATTGTATCCGGAGGACCCATCCATGAATGAAATAACTTCATGCCCTGTTGTAGCATCAACCATGAGTTCAATGATTGGTAGAGGAAATTCATCTTTCGGGCATGCCTTGTTTAGGTATCAAAAGTCAACACAAACACGTATTTGACCATTCTTCTTCTTGACAGGTACAATATTCGATATCCATGATGGGTACTTCACCTCTCGAATAAATCCCGCCTCGATGAGATTGTTGACTTCGACTTTAATTTGTGGTACTAGCTCGGGTCAAAACATGCGATGTGACAGCTTTACAGGGCGTGATCCACTTTTGATCCCTAAATGATGAACGACTACCTTAGGACTAAGACCAGGCATTTCTTTATACGACCAAGCGAAGACATCTTTGTATTCGGACAATAACTTGGAGTACTCCTCCTCCTCCTGAGGCGTAAGAAGCACACTAATGAAGGTTAGGTGTGGATATTTCGGAGTGCCTAAATTGAGGTCCTTAAGATCATCAACAGTTGATTGACCGCCATCTTCTAGTTGACGGGGAGCCTCGTGGACTTCATCATCAACATCTAGGCATAGGATATCTTCCACGGTGATGTGATAGGATGTTTCCATAAAGTCTGACTTTACTCACGACTTCCTTGGATGGTCGGCCTAGCTTCTTTCTCTTTCTTTGCTTCTTTACGAGGTTGGCAAGTGTAAACAATGGTTCTCATTTGCACCTTCAGTGGACCATTCGTGGATATTGACAAAATAGACTTCCTCTTCATACGTGATGGAAAAGCACTACAGATTTCTTTGTCAGTAACAACTTCAAAATGACCCCACTCCTCATGGCCTTGCTCCTTATGTTTTAACAGTATCTTTCTAGATGGTGACTTCCTTGTGGTTCCCAGGCAACAAAAGACAGAGGTCTTTGAGGTTGTGGAAACTTCCTTTAGACGTTTGGAAGATACATGTTCACCTTTGTGACTTAGCCTTTCAAATACCGAGACTTGAGGGGTTGAGCCTCCAATGCGATCAAACACTGAAGCCCGTTGTTTTATTTTCTTGCCCTTAACTTCTTCCCTCTCCTCTACCGAGGCTTGTTCTGATGAAGCTATCTCTTTTCTTCTCTTAGATGAAATTCGAAGAGGCTCTGCCAAACTGAATCCCAACCCAAACTTTGGAGTGGCGATGTAGTGCCCTTGCTTTCTCAACTTCATTTGGGACTTATTGAGCCCATGTATCTTTTCACCAGTGACTTCTTCTTTGAGTTCTCCTAGTCTTGATGGATTGGAGAAATCATAACCAGACTTTCAAGCAGTATGAAGGCCTTAGGACCATAGTGCCCTTTTATTTTATCAGCTTGGAGATTGCCTTTAGTAGACTCACAAGTCATATATGGGATTTGTGCAACTGGGATAGTCATATGCTCCTTCAAATGTTGGATATCTTTGTGAATCATTTGCTTATTTGGAGTACATTCATGTAGCAAAGGTTCCCCTTTCTTACGACGCTCACGCGGAACATAGTGAAAAACTAGATGCTCAGTCTTTGTATGTTTTTCACCTTCAGATGATCACAACTTAATGGAGACTTATTTAGTTCTCTTTTTAGGCAGCTTGGTTGTAGTCCATTGAGCCTCATTTTCTTCTTCTGACTTGACATCAGCTTCGTCGACTGATGTTGGTTTATCCACGCTCGGTTCACAAGAATCTGGTAGAATTTTGCATCTGCAAAGTATGACTGCGTCTTAGTGGAAGGATTGATGTCTGCATCAATTTTGACTATCTCTCCATCCCTTATGTACTTCATACATTAATGCAAAGTAGACGATACCACTCCATTCTCATGAATCCAAGGACGTCCAAGCAATAGGTTGTATGATGTTTTAGCATCTATGACGTGAATTAGGGTGTTTGACTTCATCTTGCCAATGGATAATCCCACGCGGATCATACATATGGCTCGTTTTCCTCCTTGGTTGAAACCTTGGATGGTTAGGTTACTTTTGGATAGCTCATCAATAGAGATCCAAAGCTTTTTTAGCAACATCTTTGGCCTGATGTTGACAGCCGAACCATCTTGAACAAGTATGCGATTGAGATGTTGTTCCCGAATGGACCCTACAACGAACAAAGGTATGTTATGTGGTCTATACCCAGCAACAAGTCATCATTTGTGAAGGGAATTGTTGCACAACATGTGAAAACTTTTCTGTTATCATGATGTTCTTGTTTTTTCATTGGAGAAATCTCATCGTTTCTTTCCTTTGTTTTGTCTGCACTAGAAACTACATGAGTTGCACCAACGTGACCTCCATGAAGGAATTTTCCAGGAAAGAATTCATGCAATGTGATGGGATTTTGGAACTTCGGCGATAGGGCACCGTTAATTTTCTTGCTAATAGAAGATTTGATAATCCTTGGTGATTGTAGCTTATCCGCATCGCTTATTTTTTCTCTTGGCTTAGGAAGTAGTAGCCTTACAACTTCTTGATGTGTTTATTTCTTTTGAGTGGCTAGATTCCAACCCTCCTCTATTCAGCTCTAGTGAAACCTCAAGAGTTTTCTTTGGACGATCAACGTCAACGGGCTCGAAACTTCCAAATTGTAAGAAGGTAGTGCCTGACGCATTCTGCAACCTTGAACATTTCTTTTCTTTGAGCGCGATACTTGCATGATTTGCTTCTTTTGTTTCATCCATGTCTATGATGATTTTCCTTCACTTACAAGAGCCATGATTTTCTACTTTAGGATGAGTCATTTCTCTGTAGGGTGGATAATGACGCTATGAAACTTGTAGTATTTCGAATCGCCAACTTTACCCATTTCCTCAGGCCTTTTTTATTCAGGGAGATCGATGACTTTTCCGGCCAACAATTCATCAAGGATCGTGGGTACGTCTGAATCTGGAAACGGATAAACCTTCGCCTCCAATTCCTTCAAGGTTGGACGACGTTTCTCCTCTTTAGGATATTGACTCGGGGTCTTATCCTCCTTGAACTTTTGCTTAGTCATGACTTTCATAGAAGTTGCTTTCACCGCCATAGATTCTTTGGTTTTGTTATTTTATACAACATGTTTCTTGAACTCCTTATGATCATCGAATGGAGATGCCTTTCCATGGTTTGCGATGCTTAACTCCATGTCGTGAGCTCGCAGTGGAAGTTCTTCAAAAGTTCGTGGTTTGATCCATTGTAGGATGTACAAAAGGCCCCAGTGCATTCCCTGAATGCACATCTCCACAGCTAATATTTCTGAAAGCAGATCCTTGCAATCCAAACTTAATGCCCTCAAACGATTGATGTAATCCACCACGGGCTCGTCATTCCTTTGCTTGGTTCCTATCAACTCTATCATGCTTATAGTTATTCGGGTACTGCAAAAACGATTGAGGAATTCCTTCTCCAGTTTCTCCCAGCTATCAATGGAATCGAGCTCCAAGTCAATATACCAGTCAAATGCGTTCCCTTTCAGAGAACAAACAAATTGTTTTACCAAAAGGTCACCATGTGTTCCAACATTGCTACAAGTCTCGACAAAGTGGGCAATATGTTGACTTGGGTTCCCTTTGCCATCAAATTTGATGCAGCTTTGGTGGTTGATAATTGGTTGGCATGGTTAGACAATCAATCCTCTGAGTATAAGGCTTAGAGTAGTACAACGAACTTTGCGATGGTCCACCATATTGAGCTCTGATGGTGTTTGTTATCATGTCTTGCAATTGTTGAACATATAACGCTGCAACTTAATGGATTGCTTTTCCTTTTGAATGTAGAACTAGGCAAGTTATTCCTCAATAGCCATTTTTTGCAAGGTGGAGTCAGGTGAACGAGAAGGGACATGGCTCGACTCTCCAGGTGCAAATACCTCTAATTTGTTCATGAGTTAAGCGATTTGAAGGTCTTTGTCTTCAACAGATTTCTTCAATACTTCAATAGTTTGTTCCATCATGGAAAACTTCTCATCCATGTTAGTTGCATCAGTCATTAAGGCGTTGACTTTCATTGAAACTGGAGAATCCCCAAATCCTCAAATTTCCCAAGGTTGGAGGTTGTTTGCGAAAATTCGTCAAATAGCGAGAATGGGGTGTTGCCCCCAAAGATTGTGGTTGTAGACGTCGTGTGAGATCTGCTCTTCTTTGCCATCTCCAAGGAGGCGAAGTATTCGTGTTACATCATGTGCCTTAGCATTAGGATGTGTCATAGTAAATTCACATGAGTTCGAAGGGATTATGTCTATTAGGAGGTTATAGATGGTTTAAGACATTATTATTATGAGACCCTGTAAATTTACAACCTTGATATCGTCACATATTATGTTAGTGTGGTATTTTCTTTTAAGGGAAGTATTTTAGTAAAAGTTTTATAAATATAATTTTGGATAGTTACCATTATTACTATTTTCGGATATGATAAATTATACACATAATATAAGAAAGTTTATGAGATTTTGTTTATTGTAAAGATAGAAATTATTTTCTCACAAGAAAAGAAGATTATCTTTTCACCATTTTAAGAATTACGTGTACGAGAATTTTTACTCTTTATATGAGATTAAGAAAATATATGTATTTTTACATGGATGTCTTAATAAAAATAATATTGTATGTGTTTATTTTATGTGGTACCATATGACAATGATAGTAGAATGTATAGAAGTGTATTAAAAATAAGTAGAATTTTAAGTAATTTAAAATAATTCTTAATTATGCGGGTAATTGATTAATTATCGGATAACGAAACATTATCGGATAAAGATTAAACGTTTTCCACCCATCCCACATGGCAGCCCATGAATTTGTTAAGAAAATCCACGAAGTGACTCGTACAAAAGGCGGAAAAGGTGTTACACTATTAGAGCTTGTGTATACTCTTCAGATCTGCTTTCTAATATACGCTTTGATTCACATTTATTGTCTTACAAACTTATTTTCTTTAATCCATGGTCAGAGAAGCATAAATCAGTATTTTGTCGAAATTTTCCTATGCACCGAGGATAGAATTAGTTTGTTACAACATTTATTTTGTGGAGCTAGGGAAATTGATTGTTAGTTTCGTGAACATTATATGTCTTGTTCCTATTCGGAGATGAATTGAAGTTTTTGGTTCTACTTAAGTAAATGGTTACTGGAAGTTAGGTTTGAAGAAGAGTGTGAAAATGTTTTCCACCTTTCTTTAAAGTATGTGTTGGATGGAACTTATTCGTGTATACAATGTAGTTCCAAAAAAGTCAGCTCTTAGGAGTTATATGGCATCGGTAGGCATACACGGTTTCTTTATCCTTCAACACGTGAATTGCCAAAATACATTCACCTTAAGATTAGAAGATGAAGCATCACGTTGCAGAGAGATGCATGCGAGATTTGCAATGATCAGAGCAGCAACATGAGATTTTACAAATATTAAGGGAGTGCGGTATAATCTTTCTCAAGAGAATCGACCCAGGTATGTTAAGGCTATTCGTTCTTTATTTTTTTCATGATCCAAATAATACAAATGAACGAGCTTCCAAAAATACTCTACTCTTAGAAGCTAATAGTACTTACATTGTTTCCTTCTTATGGAACAATTGATGTTGAGGTTGCTTCTCTTATTCTTATGTTATCAATGTTGTTGGTACTTTCTGATTCTTATAAGATTATTGATGAAGAGTTAATCCTAACAATGTGTACGGAAAATATCGATCTTACGTCACTCCGAAAGGTTCAGAATATGATTCCATTGAGTCCTACATGCATTATATATATACGTATCTATTTTACTCTACCGAGCCGCGCTATAGTCGGCCGGGTATGGCACCTATGTGAAACCACTGATCAGTTGGGTTTATCGAGTCCTCTTTGAGGCCGGGTATGATATGATGATGATGATGATGATGCCCACAGAGGCGAATGTTCTATGATGATGGTGATGCCCACAGAGGCGAATCTTCTATGATGATGATGATGCCCACAGAGGCAGATGTTTTTAAAAGGTTATGTATATATATGTATCACGCATTTCATGTTATTATCTCTTAGAGGCACTCAGATGCTACAGGTTGTATCTCATACATCTCTCTTTACATTACTGTTCTTATTTATGTTTTTCTGACTTACATACTCAGTACATTACTCGTACTGACGTCCTTTTGTTGGGGACGCTGCATTCATGCCTGCAGGTATAGACAATCAGTTTGACGAGCCCTCATAGTAGACGAGATTGGCTTTCAGCGAAGGATCGGTAAGACTCCACCTCATTCGGAGTGCAGCCGAGTCTATGTCATTGTGTCAGAGTTTTTCTACAGACTTATGGGTAGGCCGGTACCCTGTCCCATTTGATGTCAAATAATTTTAGAGGCTTTGTAGACAGAGATTCAGTTTGTACATTATGTCATAGGCCTTGACGGCCCATATGTATTCATGTTTTAAGAAAAAAATGATTCGGTCATACAGTATTTTTCCACTTACAGTTATGCATTACAAGTTGTGGCCATGTTGGCCCATGATAGTTACAAAAGGAATGAATGAGTTACAGAGTGGTTCGCTCGGGCCAGTGCGGCACCGTATGCCAGCCACGCCTCCCCAGGTTCGGGGGCGTGACAATTCGGTTTCATCCAAGCTCTTGAACTTGATTCGAGTGATTGGGCCAACATGACTGAGCTCAGCAGATGCGGCAGTAGTAGCATCTTTGCATGAACCATCACACTTGCAGAAGGCCATTGTAGCAGTACATCTGAAGTTTGTAGTTTTCAAGTTGCAAGAAGAAGAGATGAAGAGTAGGAGTGATCCCACCGTGCATGCCAAAATTTGTTCTCAACAAATTTTCGTTGTACGAAAAATAAACTGCAACAAAAATAATATGAAGAAAAGAGATTTTATTGATAAATATTTGTTAGTATAATTCTTTGTATCCATTGATTCTCCTCTATGAAATTTTCCGTGATTCGAGGGCTTGAGAAGCTTCTTTCTCGAATGTAGGACGTATACCTCCTTCTGATATATTTACTTGCCAAGAACGTTGAGTAGCACTTTGTTGTTTCGGGTTGATCTCCAGGAAAAACTCCATTGGTCACTCCTTTTTTGAAGAACTATGCACTTGATGATTGATCTCTCTATTTGTGGATGCCTTCATCAATTGCGGAATGCTCTTCTCCAACTCTGAATGCCCTTGAGAGTTATGTAACCCCTCTATTTATAGTTGTAGAGGATGTACAATTGATACGCTCAAATTACACCTTAAAATATTGTAAATCAATCGATGTCAAATATAGTAATCCAACTAAGTTGGGGTCGAATCCCACAGGGAATAGGCGTAAAAAGTTTACTTGAGTAGTGTGAAGCTTAACTTAAACCGTTTTTCCATTCCGTTAGAGTAACAAGAGCATTGTAATTGATTGTATGATAATTGAGTGAACTAGTAACAATTACGATTGTATAAGATTGTAATTAATTTGGTAAACTAAACCAAGGTTGTGTCCCCTTCAATGAAATGTAATGTTGTCGGTGTTAATATGATATATTCCTAATGGACAGTCCTTTTGATATGCAAATGATTTCTAAATGACTACCCAATATTTTCCAATAGTTGGGTAGCATTTCCTCTTTATGATTTTTCCAAATATAAAAGCGTTGCAATTAAGAGTAATCAATTTATGCCAAATAAAACCCACTTATTCCTAAGCGATTCTATTAAACAAGGTTTAAAGCCTTGAGTCTTTGATATTTACTTCTACCAAATCCTAACTAACTTTTCCAAGTAAAGAAAGAATATAATGGCACTTGTTAATGTTTGAAACCACCAACAATAAATGAAGAATGAGAAATAAATATATATCAACCAACCATTATATATATATATTCAATGTTAAACCCATTAACATTACACCCATTTAGGGTCCACAACCTTAGTATTTAAAACTAGCTACACATGCTAGAATACACACAGATGAGAATATTAAATTCCATAAAGCTTACAAAGTGCAAGATTCTTCACTCTCAAACTTCCAAAAGATGGGAATATTAAAACCTTGGAATGTAGCTCCCTTTTCAGACAAGATGCCCCCACAAAAACCTAATAAATCTATTTATAGTGGGCTAAAAATCAGGGCCAATTTCGGACAAAAATACCCTTCCAGATCAATTATGTGACCGCATATCTGTTGCATAAGACATGCGGTTCGCATTCTCTTCAAATCCATCGCATCTTCACAACCCTAGGTTCCAGGTAGTCATCGCATTTTGATTATGCGGTCTGCATTATTGCCATCGCATTTCTAGACTCAGCAATGTCTATAGGGGGTTTGCAATCCATTATGTGGCCCGCAGACTTGTTATGCGGTCGCATAATGGACCGCATCTCCTTTACTTGGATTGGTCAACAACATGTTATGGTTTGCGGTCTCCTTGGGCATTATGCGGTCCATATGTTTAGTTTGCAGTCTGCATGTTCAGTTTGCGACCACATTTTGTCTTCTCCTTGCTCTTTTGCGGCCTTTTGATTTCATTTCCATATTTTTTGGTCCTCAAGCCTCATGCACTGCAAAACATCAAAATTACATAAGTATAACATACAATTGCACTTGAAACGAGCTAAAATCTAAGCAATTGGTATTAAATGTGCCGAAATTCTCCGGCACATCAACACCCCCAACTTAAACTCTTGCTTGTCCTCAAGCAACTAAAACAACACTATCCTATTCTAGACTCAAATTAAACGATATGGAACAATAGTACCTGTGGACGGTTTTAATCGTCAGCTTTACAAGCATGCACTTTTGTTAATATTTACCCTTCCTGAACAACCATTGTTATTTACAAAGAAGCTAATCGACTTGTGAACTTTGAGCCTCAACCAATTTGAAAAAATGTTACTCTCAGCGGAGTGCACTTGCATTCGACTTCAAGAACTCAACTTCTGTTAAACCTCACAGTTCATGTGCCCTCACTAGAAAGAAGGCAATATTTACAATGACAACACACGGGACAAATTCAGAAGAACACTCACTCTCACAACGAATTTCAAGTGTTACTACATACCATGCCATAAGCTTGCCCTTATTTTAATTCATCTCCTATTCAAGAACATTCGGTTGGAGATCCCATAAGGACTTTTTAAGCTTGTAATGTAGGTTTAGGGAGGGGTCAGATAAATATTTGGGATATAAGTGACTACACCCTCCTTGAACACTACTCACATTTTTCTTTCTTGTTGCACGTTGTTTCTTTTTACACCACATAGCCCTCATTGGAACCTAGTTACCAACATAGAGACACCTTAAATACCTCTCTAATTCTCTTCAAGGCTCCATATTTATATACATACATATAATTCTGCCATTTTTTTAATTTTATTTTTGTATATTTTCTTTTTGGAGCTTGAATAACTTCACATGAACACCTTGAGGTCTATGGTCCTATAATCAATATACAACCTTATCAATTTCCACTTGACACCACACCCCCAACGTAGGTTGTTGGCCTCATTCTCACTTGTTCAAGGAGGGACGGGTTCAAAGAAGGAATTATTTCACAAAAGGGGAAAGGTTTGTAATGAGGTGACCAAGAAAAGGTTACCGGCTCAAATGGAGTAACTAGTGATAATATTTACACAATGGGTAGCTTGAAAGGCTAAACAAGTTTTCAAATAATCACAAAGGCTGCCTAAGGTGATCTTTCCAACCAAACGTAATTATCATTAGCATTAAAAGACCAACCGGGCAAGTTCTAGATGACAAAAGTGAACACAAGAATTATTTACACAAATGCTAACACACATGGCACATGAACTGTTTGACTCAACATAGTTTTATCTCTCGAGTCGACACTTGGAAACTCAAGGCTTTCATCATATCATATGTACAATTCTAAGTAAACATAAAATCAAAGAGCGAGCCTCAAGTTCACAAAAAGGATTAGCTATAAAATATTAAAAAAAAATTATATATATTCACGAAAGGGTACAAGTTATTTACATACATACATGCTTGAAACCAGACAATTACACCAAACCGGTTAAAATGTTTCATCCTAATGCCATGGTTCTACTATTACACCCTTGGAAAAGAACCCAGTGAAGAAAAACAAAGGGGAATTCATTGTTAGTTAATAAAGATGTACATGCATACAACTATCTAATTGTTTTTGGTTATATATATATATATATATACATCACACAAATATATACAAGAATTAAAGAGAAATTTTCTTATATATACTAAGATCACAAATATACGTACAAGAGTCACAGATTACATAAATCCATACAAGGCTATCCCACCCCAACTGAAAAGAATGCATTGTCCCCAATGCATAAGAAATCTAAAATAGAGTTTAGGGGCACCCGGGGGCGCACTAAGCGCTATGGAGTCTAACGCCTGCTGAATGGTGGTGGGGTCACCCTTTGATACTTAAGTTGGGGCTGATGGGATCTCAGCTAGAGAAATGACCTCCACTGATGGAGGAGGGATCTCCAACTGCCCTGATGATGGAACTGGGGTCTGTGAGCTGCTAGCCTCACCTGATGGTAGCTAAGTGGTCGATGGATTGGCTTGGGCGACCATGTCTGCGAGTGAGTGTGTTATAGCCTTCTGTATAGCTGCTTCCTCTTCTTCTTCTGCGGCTGTGGTGACATCAGTCTGTTTACCTTTATCCTGAGGACCCTCATCCGCATCCTCCTCGGACAGTGCCTCCTCATCAGTCTCCTCTGCATCTGTCTCCTCATCCTAGGACTCTACAGTGTGTTCGGAATCTTCCCCAGAAGGGATGTCAATAGGTGAAAGGGGAGCTGGAGTTTGAGAAGCCCCGACATTCCGTGGCTCGGGAGCTGTCATCAAGGTAGTGAAGTCAAGATCTAGCCCGGCAACGGATTTGCCAGCTCCCTGCTCTCCTTCCTGTGGTATGAGGGAGGATAGATCAAACTCCAGGTTTTGCATTTTGTGGAGCTCACCCTTTAGTGCGTCAACATCTGTACAGAGCTTGGGCAGGCCTCCAACATCACCCCGCTCAACCTTTTCAAGCCTCACCTCAATCTACTTCAGGCGACCCTCATAAGATGTATCATGTTGTTGGAGTGTTGTCACTAAGGATTGGATGGGAGTCAATTCCTTCCTGATAAGTGTGGGAAGATCCTTCAAAAGCCGGTCTACCTTAGCGTTTGCATGCTGAGCTAAGAGACCTAGCTTTGAAATAGCTGGCAATGCAACTGAAGGCTGTGCAATGGTGGCCCGTGGAGTGTGTTGTGGAGTGGCTGTGGATGCCACTGTGGCCTGAGGAGAGGCATGTGTCTGGGAATCTGCAATGTCTATGTCAGCTGGAATGGGGATCTGAATCTCTGCAGGAGCAGCATCTACCTGTGTCACTGCGTCACTAATGCGCGTGATATCAATATCCTTCAACGCTTTCACCGTCTTGTCATGGTGTGGCAATGGAGGGACTTCCACAGCCTTACAGAGGGCTGTGATCAAGCACAGGAATGGCAGTGATGTGGCTGTCTGGTTGGCCCGGACCCCTAACTCTCGGAAGATAATCTCCCCCACATCAATATTGATCCCGGTGATAATGCAAGCAACGAAAAGTGCCTTCTCAATGTTTATATAAGTTTCATTCCTGGATGGTATCAAGCGAGAGGTGACGAAGCTGAGCCAGAACCTACCCTCTCGTGTGAGATCTTCCTTGAAAATTTTATGTGCAGGATCAATCCAAGATGGGGTCCCTGTTGCTATCACTTAGACTATCCAAGTACGCTCATTATCCTTGTTGGCCCATTTTGTCTCGTACTCAGTTGTGCCTGGTTTCCAGTTTGGGAAATACAGATCATTTATAGTACCCTTGTCACACAGCACCTTCTTCCTCGAACCAAGACTGATTCACAGAAGACTTTTTCGCGCTTGTGATGAGGTGTTCTGGAAGCTCCGTAGGATGCGTAGAATTCCCGCACCAGCGTTTCATTGAAATCCTCAGGGACTTCAGTGAAGCATTCCCAGTTTCTTGCCTTGATGTTCTCCAGTATGTGGGGGTAATGCTCTTGTAATCCATTCAAGCTCAGTTGTTTCTCCTCCAGGATCTTCCGTTTGTTAAAACCTTCTTTGTACAGGCTCATGGAGCCTGTGACCCCAAAACGGAGTAGTATATCCTCTCCCTTTTTTCTCCTTGCCTCAGCCTATAAGTCGACTGGTGGCAAGGTTTCCTCCTCATCAGGCTGGGAGGATTGTTCATTAACAGGTCGAGATGGTTCTGGTCGTGAACGCTTGGCTAGTTGTGCATGTTGGCCGATAGAAGCCCTTTTTTGTCCATGAGAAGATGGAGAGCGAGTATAAATAGATTTCCTAGGAGCCATATCTGCAAAGAAACTAAGTGTGAGCGACATAGCTGACATAGAGTAAAACGTTTCTAAGAAAACAGATAATGCTATGGGTTATGCGGTCGCATAACCACTATGCGGATGGCAAACCTGTCGCAAATTTGTTTGTCTGAAGAAGAGATTCAGTTATGCGATAGGTTATGCGATCGCATATTCATTATGCGGTTCGCATAACCATCGCAAAACTGGGCACGTATAATAGTCATCACAATTTACGATCGGAAAACCCACCGCAAAGATGGATTTGAGATCGCAAACCAGTCACAAACAACATTTTAACTTAGGCTACAATCTGTCCAAGTACGCGGTGGCTTTGCGGTCCGCATATTACTTATGCGATCACAAAATCCTCCGCATTTTGTCATCACCTCAGGTCACCTAGGGTTTCATTTTCGACTACTTTGCGGATTGCAAATCGACTATGCGGACTGCAAATCGACTCTGCGGGCCAAAAAAGTCATCGTCCCCAAATTATTTTTTACCCCAATCAATGATGCTACCCAATTCATTACCCACGAGTTCACACTTAATTAAACATGCAAGAATTCTCATTACGGGCAGATGTGATCCCAAAGAACAAAGATAAAAAGAAACAAACACAACGAGAAAACACAAAACAAAACTAAAAACTAGAAATTAACAGAGAAGAAGTAGGGGAGGAGGAACATACCATATTTATATGAATGAGACGCTAAGAAGGAGAGGAATTCAATCCGTGGAATCGTTGTTTACACGTATACTTCCAAACTAGTCGTGCCCCCCCCCCCCCCCCCCCTTTTTTTTTTTTGTGGGAGGTGGGGGGGGGGGGGGGCTGGGGGGGGGGGGAGGGGGTTTTGGGGAGGGG
>ML275805.1:31663-54725 GCA_005239495.1 Nicotiana undulata
CGTGCCCCCCCCCCCCTCCCCATTTTTGTTTGAGTGCGAAGTGTGTGCGTGGGAGTGCTTGTGTGCAGGTGAAGGGGTTTATGCGAAGGGGGTAGGGTTTACCTATTGAGAATGTGGTGGGTAAGTTACCGCATAACACATTATGCGACCGCATAAGTGTTATGCGGTGGTTTCAGCTCAGGTTACTCACACCCAAGATGCGGTGCACTTTTGCGATCTCTTAAGTGATATGCGGATCGCAAAGTGCACATCTTCACCGCATTCTGGCACACAATTTTAGCCCAACAATCTGTCCATGTATGCGATCGCTATGCGGTCTGTATAGTCAATATGCAATCGTATACGTGTTGAAAACTTCCCACGACGATTTTTCTTCAATTTCCTTAGCAATTTCACCCTGGTTTATGACCTTTTGGATCACCACACATGGGTTTCCTACCACGAATCGCTTGATTTAATGTCGGGGCACGACGAAGTTAGCCCCTCTTTGGGCTTACTCATTGGTCGGGCATGGACTATCTTTGAGAGCCAACTGTTCCACCAAGTGTTTTTCTCCATCTGTGCCCAAGTAGTGTTTGACTCGCTGGCCGTTCACTTTGAAAGTTCGGAGCCCATCCTCCGATTCTAATTTCACAACTCCAAAAGGGGAGACATCCACCACCTTGAACGGACTGGACCACTTTGATTTGAGTTTGCCTGGGAACAACTAGAGCCTTGGATTGAAGAGCAAACCCAAGTCACCCGACTTGAACTCCCTTTTCAAGATATTTTTGTCGTGGACGAACTTCATCCTTTATTTGTACATAGCTTCACTCTCATATGCATGAAAATAGAATTCTTCCATTTCATTGAGTTGTGTTAACCTCAAATTTGCAACTTCGGCCCAGTCTAGGTTCAACCTTTTTATAGCCCACATGGCTTTGTGTTCCAGCTCTACGGGTAGATGACATGCCTTGCCGAAGACTAACCGGTAAGGAGAAGTGCCAATGGGGGTCTTGTACGTTGTGCGATATGCCCACAATGCATCATTTAGCTTCCTTAACCAGTCGGTCCTGTTTGCATTAACAGGTTTTGCTAGAATATTCTTTATCTCCCGGTTGGAAACTTCAACTTGGCCACTTGAGTGAGGATGATAAGGTGTATCCACCTTATTCTTGACGCCATATTTCTCCAGTAGCCCCGTGAAAGCTCTGTTACAGATGTGAGATCCACTATCACTAAGAATGGCTCTAGGAGTGCCAAACCGTGTGAATATGTTTTTCATTAAAAACGCGGTCACACTCCTTGCCTCATTGTTTGGTAAGGAAATTGCTTCAACCCACTTGTAAACATAGTCCACTTCCACCAAGATATATTTCATACCACACGAGCTCACAAAGGGACCCATAAAATTGATTCCCCACACATCAAAGATTTCGACCTTCATCAGAAAGTGCATTGGCATTTCATGCCTCTTAGAGATTGATCCTTGCCTTTGACATTTGTCACAAGCCTTGACCATTTTATTGGCATCATGATAAATCGACGGCCAATAATAGCCACATTCAAGTACCTTTGTCGTTGTTCGATTGCCCCCATGATGACCCCCAACCGGTTAGTCATGGCATGCCTTAAGAATTGGCATAGTATCCTCTTCTGGAACACACATCTAATGATGTTATCAGCACAAATGCGGAATAAAAATGGCTCTTCCCAGTAGTATTGCCGACACTCTCTCAAAAATGTCTTCTTCTGATAAGCTTCCAATCCATCTGGAATGAGGTCGCTAACCAAGTAGTTAGCAATATCGGCGTACCAAGTATTAGATGAAGAAGACAATGCCAAGATGTGCTCATCAGGAAAGGCATCATTGATATCAAGATTTTCCTTTGGTTGACCGTCTTCTTCAAGCCTAGATAGATGATTTGCCACTTGGTTTTCTATGCCCTTTCGATCCTTGACCTCAAAGTCAATTTCTTGCAATAAGAGAACCCATCGGATAAACCTTGGTTTGGCATCTTTTTTTGCCATGAGATAGATAAGAGCAACATGATCGGTGTAGACCACCACCTTGGATCCCAACAAATAACTCGAAAATTTTCAAAGGCATATACAATGGCAAGGTGTTCTTTCTCTGTCACAGTATAGTTACTTGCTCACCATTGAGCGTCTTGCTTGAATAATAGATAGGATGGAGAACCTTGTTGTGCCTTTGTCCAAGCACTGCTCCAATAACCACACCAGTGACGTCACACATGAGCTCAAATGGAAGAGACCAATCCGGTGTGACAATAATGGGTGTCGTGGTGAGCTTCTCTTTTAGTTCCTCAAATTCCTTAAGGAACTTTTCATCAAACACAAACTTGGTGTCTTTTTCAAGGAGATTGCACATAGGATTTGCAATTTTTGAGAAGTCCTTGATAAAGCGCCGATAGAATCTGGCATGTCCCAAAAAACCTTCGGACACTTTTTACCGAGGTTGGTGGGGGGAGTTTGGAGATGATTTCAATTTTTGCTCGATCAACCTCTATGCCATGTTTTGAAATTTTGTGGCCCAAGAAAATGCCTTCATCCACCATGAAGTGGAATTTCTCCCAGTTTAGCACAAGGTTGGTCTCCTCGCATCTCTTGAGCACCTGTCTAAGATTGTCAAGACAATGCTCAAAAGAGTCATCTACCACCGAAAAGTCTTCCATGAACACCTCTAGGAAATCCTCCACTATGTCCGAAAATATGGACATCATACACCTTTGGAAGGTAGCTGGAGAGTTACATAATCCAAACGGCATTCAGCTAAAGGCAAAAGTTCCATATGGGCAAGTGAATGTTGTCTTTTCTTGGTCCCCCAATGCTATGCTGATTTGGTTGTAGCCGGAATATCCATTAAGGAAGCAATAGAATGACCATCCGCTAGCCGATCAAGCATTTGATCAATAAAAGGCATAGGGAAATGGTCTTTACACGTGGCACTGTTGAGCTTCCGATAGTCTATGCACACTCTCCACCCGGTGACCGTCCGTGTTGGGATGAGCTCATTCTTTTCATTGTGGATTAATGTCATGCCTCCCTTCTTTGGCAAACATTGCACCGGGCTCACCCAAGAACTATCTGCAATGGGGTAGACAACCCCGACATCCAACCACTTGATTATCTCCTTCTTGACCACCTCTTGCATTGATGGATTCAATCTCCTTTGGTGTTCAACACTCGGCTTGCTTCCTTCCTCCAATTGGATTTTATGCTCACAAATTCCGGAGGGAATTCTTCCGATGTCCACTATTGTCCATCCAATTGCTTGTCGGTTTTCCCGCAAGACATTCAACAATTTACCTACCTGCACATCATCCAACAAAGAGGAAACAGTTACGGGTAAAGTATCATTAGAGCCAAGAAGTTTATACCTCAAATGTGATGGAAGTGGATTGAGCTCAAGTTGTGGCGGCTCAATGATGGAAGGCTTTGCGGGAGGAGTGGCTCTATTCTATAAGTCAATAGAGAGCTTCTTCGGTGCATAAGTGTAGGACCCACGTCCTTCTAATGCATTCACGGCTTCTACATACCCCTCCGTGTCTTCACCATCAAAATTTACCAAAATTGCCGCCAAGGCACTCTTCCTCCATCTTCATGTCACTAGCATCCTCGACCTCATCAACAACATCTATGACCGATATCCCTTCATATGCATTTGGCAACTTCAAACCCTTACTAGCTTGTAAGGTGACTTCCTC
Source organism: Nicotiana undulata (assembly GCA_005239495.1). Taxonomy (NCBI): domain Eukaryota; kingdom Viridiplantae; phylum Streptophyta; class Magnoliopsida; order Solanales; family Solanaceae; genus Nicotiana; species Nicotiana undulata. Next base: position 35,371 of record ML275805.1, read on the forward strand.
ATCATTCACTCGGAACTTGATTTCATTTTGTCCCGAGTCCATCAAAGCTCTTCCCGTAGCAAGGAATGGTCTTCCCAATATGATAGGAATATCCTTGTTAACCACACAATCAAGGATAATAAAATCGGCTGGGAGAAGGAACTTCCCCACTTTCACTAGGACATCATCAACAATACCCACGGGTCTCTTGATTGAACGGTCGACCATTTTCAATCTCATGCTCGTAGGTCTTGGAAAACCCAATCTCGTTTGATTGTAAATAGAAATAGGCATCAAGTTGATGCTAGCCCCATTATCACAAAGTGCTTTGCAAAATCTCTCAACCCGATAGTGCATGGGATGGGGAATGTTCCCGAGTCTTCCTTCTTCTCAACAGTTGTTGTAGAAATAATATAACTAACCCGGTGAGTCATACTCACCACCTCATTTTTGGTAGATCTCTTCTTGGTCATCAAGTCCTTTAAGTATTTGGAAAATTCCGGCATCTCTTGGAAAGCTTCCAAGAATGGGATGTTCACCGACAATTGCTTCAACATATCATAAAACTTCTCGAGCTTGCTACCATCTACCCTTCTTGCAAGCCTTTGAGGGAATTGAGGAGTAGGTCTAGGAATCAGTGGAGGAGATTTTGGGGTCTCCTTCACCTTTTCCTTAACCTCTTCTTTCTTTGATTTTTGGATTTTCACCTCTCGGGGGGGGCTTCTCACTTTCAACACCAACCGGCACTTCAACTTGTGCCTCAACTTCTTGCTCAAGATCATCTACTTCAACTACTTGTTCACTTTCATCTTGAAGGACTTTTCCGCTTCTAGTAATAATAGCCATGCAATGAGAAGATGGACCGCTCACATTCCCCTTTGGGTTGACAATTGTATCACTTGGAAGGGTACCTTTGAGCTTTGGATTTTTTCCCCTTGACAAGTCTCGCATTTGCATTTCAAGCTTTTGTATAGAGGTTGTATGTGACCCCACTACTTCGGACATGTTCTTTATTATAACATCACCTCTCTCTTGATTTTGCAAGATCTTTTCAAGCATTTCTTCCAACTTGGATTCATTTAAAAGACCCTCCTTGTAATATTGCCCCTTCGGTGGAACATAGGGGTTGGAACTCCGGTTTGCATAATAGCTATTATTGTTGTTCCAATTACCTTGACTTGACCCACCTGGGTCATTGCGCCAATTTTGTTGGCCTTGGCCTTGCGGGTTTGGACTCCATTGATTTTGTTGGCGATACCCACCTTGATAATTATGGACATAGTTGGCTTCTTCGAACTCTTGATTTTTCGTTGGTTGCATGTCTTCCACAATATTTACCTTATTCGTTTGTTCTCCGCGAACATCTTTGTCAACACATCAATGTTTGTGGCAAGTCGGGCAATCAATTGGTCTCTCTCTCGATTTTCTTTTATCATGTTGGTGAGAGAGGGAGTACCATAAGAGATTCCACCACTAGCATCTTCAGAGTGCCATGCTTGATTGTGTTTGGCCATCTTATCTAGAATCTGTTTAATTCTAGAAAATGACTTGTCCATGAAAGATCTGTCTGCTGCGTTTTTGGTGATGGATTGAGGCAATGGGTCTAAACCTATGTAAAATTTCTCCATCAAAATAGTATCGGGAAAACCATGGTTCGGTGACCTCACCAAGTACAACTTGAATCGATCCCACGCTTCATGTAGGTGTTCTCCTGGTAGTTGTTTGAAGAAGAAGATTTTATCTCTAAGCTCTGACTTCTTGCTCTGTGGGAACCACTTGGACAAGAAGGCACGAACAAGTTTAGGCCAAGAAGTGATAGATTGAGGAGGTAGATTTTGAACCCACTTTTTCGCCTCTCCGGTCAATGAATATTTGAACACCCGCAATATCAAGGCATCATCTGTCACATTGTTCTGTTTGTGCATGGATCATACACCCAAGAAATTCCTAAGGTATTGCGTTGGATCATCATCGGTGGAGTTCCTGAATAATCCTTCTGCCTTAAGCATTAGGATTAACCCGTGCTCTACTTTGAATGTGGCAGCTTCAACCCGTAGAGGGAGAATAGTGTTTGTGTCATCAATATACTCCTCAATATCCGCAAAGGGATTTTCCTCTTCATCATAATCGCCCAATCTTACCTAGCACACCAAGCAAATAAAGCAAAGTGTGATGGAATAGAAAAGATATAAAGTAAAGTGCACACTAGTTAGTAATTTCAAAACCGTATTCCCCGGCAACGACGCCAAAATTTGATACGCTCAAATTTGTCACGACTCAAATTACCAACCTTAGGGATCGTGATGGCGCCTAACACCACACTTGCTAGGCAAGCTAATGTTAGAGTTCGATTAGCTATTTACCTTTGATTATCATTTAAACATGATAAACAATTATAAAATAAACTTAAGCTACTGACTTTCAATGAATAATTCCAAACATAAATAATAAACACTTAAATAAACCGAGCCATGAACTAACTATATAAGTAACTCTAGAACTACCCCAGGGTCTGGTGTCACAATTCACGAACTACTAAAGAATACTACAAATAATGGGCTGAAAGAAATAGTGTAACTGTTCTGAATATAATAAAACAATTTTATAAAAATAGGAGAAGACTCTCGGGATCTGCGAACGCCGTCAGATATACCTCGTGTCTCCGAATAAATGAATAGTCGCTCTAAATATCTATATTGTTGGTCGATACCTGGATCTGCACAAAAGAGTGCAGAGTGTAGTATCAGTACAACTGACCCCGTGTACTGAGTAAGTGCCGAGCTTAACCTTGATGAAGTAGTGACGAGGCTACGGTGGGGCATTAACAACATAAAACATGTGACAATAATATGTACAATAACACAATAAAACAATTCTACACGAACAAGAAAATATAAATGACACAATAAATATAAAGCAAGAAAGAAATCCAAAACAAATAATTAAGTACTGCAACAATAGTGAAATAACTCAGCCGCCTTTTCCAGGCCTCAGCCATAACCAATTCTCAAATGAGTTTCCAAATTTTTAAACTTTAACTTTAAATAATAGTAGTGCCAAAATATGAAAAATAGTAATATAAATAGTAAGTTTTCAAATCTTTGTTTTTCTTTGAAAATCAGTAAAAAAAAATATAAATGTCCTCCCTTATCGCTCCTTGTTGCGGCGTGCAACCCGCTCCCACCTGTCCACCCTTATTGCTCCTCCCTAAATATATCACCCTTATTACTCCTGTTGCGGCGTGCAACCCGATCCCACATGTCCACCCTTATTACTCCTTGTTTCGGCGTGCAACTCGCTCCCACCAGACATATCATATCAATTTATTCATAAATTTCACAATTCAGGCCAAGCCTTTCACAATACTTTTATTTTCACAATTTCAAACAGAAAACAATATAGCTCATAAGCTTCAACCAATATCATTTCACAATAAAACCAACCAGAATATATGTAAACACCGTAACGGTTCCAACCCAGCTCAGTTTTTATGTACCATGATAAAATCAAGAGAACATCCAACACTTTTAATACACTTGCCACAACAATTGGCAACAATCAATTGAAACCAAATAACCACGTAAACATCAACAATCATAAAACAGTTAAACTACAATTCTCATAACTTCCTCAATATTATCAAAAATGAAACCAACAGGAACATATATAACAACAATACTCTTTCAAAAATAACCACAGTAATATTTAACAACAAAATAACAAAGCCAACTAGTCATAGAAACAATAATGAATAAAGAACAATTAAGGAAAGCATCAATTAAGTTGGGAACGGGAAAGGGATCATGTTTATCAGGCAAATTGTGTGGTGCATAGATACTCGTCACCTCACCTATACACCACGCCCATGCATTTCACATAGCAAAGAAGTGGGGATTCCTATTCCCTCAAGTCAAAGTTAGACCAAACACTTACCTCAATTTTGGAGGCAACTCACTGCTCAATTACAACTTTTCCTTTAGAATCTTGCTCTAACTTGCTCGAATCTAATCATAATTAACTCAATATCATTAATTAAGGCTAAAGGAACTAACTTTATTGAAAATTAAAAAATTTCCTGAGTTTTCTCAAAAAAAGTGAAAACCCGACCCCACGCCCGCTTGGCCTAAACTCAGGGTTCAGACCAAATTACGTTTGCCCATTCACCCACGAACCCAAATATACAATTAGTTTCGAAATTTGACCTCAATTCGAGGTAAAGATTCGATTTTTACAAAATTTCCTAATTCTTCCCAAACCCTTAATTTTTACCATGAAAATTCTTAGTTTTTGATTTGAAAGTGATGAAAAACAATGAGTAATTGAAAGAGTAAAGTTTAAAATTGATTACCAATGACTTGGGGATGATATTTGGTGAAGAAATTCATTCCTAGGGCTGTGGGTTTCGAAAATTTGAAGAAGAAGAAGAAGTCTATATGTTTTATATATATATTTCTGTCAGGTATTCTGCCTTGTTTCTCGTGTCAAACGATCCTGAAACTCGATTTTTATGTCTCCAATGGATTCCTTGTAAAAATGCTAATCAAGTTAGGCTTTTGAATCACTCAATTTGGCCTTATAATGAAGGAGATGTGTAGGTTTTAATATTTACAAATAGTGCACATTTTTAATACGTTGTCAGTGGCAATTTCGTAATTAACTTGAAAAATCTGGCAACCTTAGTAAAATGCCCATAAAATCCTCATACGATTATCCAAATTCGATGATTCTTTTTGTTATGGGTTCGTAATTATGATACGTATCTAATACTTCATTCCAAATAAGAAATCGGAGCTCATTTGTTCAATATGATATCATTTATGCTTGAAGAAACGACGTCAAAACATAAGAAAGAACGAGCGCAACACAACCTAAACCTATTTGAAGCTCACCCGGGCCCTCGGGTCTCTAAACCAAACATGCACGCAAGTCTAAAAGCATCATACGGACTTGCTCGTGCGATCAAATCATGAAAATAACGTGTAAAACTATGAACTAAACCTCAAAACTCATCATTTTCATCAATAACACTTAAAGTTCATAACTTTTCAACCGAATGTCCGAATCACGTCAAGCGAACTCTATTTTCACAAAATTTCACAATAAACCTTTAAATACTATAAAAAATCTGTACCGGACTCCGGAACCAATTGTACTGCGGACCTCCCGGGATCGTCGAAACACAAATCCGAGTCCGTTTACTCAAAATGTTTACTCAAGTCAACTAAAACCAAATTTTTAATTCTAAAAATAATTATTTTTTATATTTTCACATAAAATCTTTCCGGTTTCATGCTCAGACTGCGCACGCAAATCGAGGTATTTAAAATTAACCTTTTTAGGGCTATTAAGCCTAGAACGGAGTCTAACTTCATAAAATGACCCTTTGGGTCATCACAAAATTACACTATAAAATAGTGTAAAGCGATCAATGTCAAATATAGTAACCCAACTAGGTTGAGGTCGATTCCCACAGGGAATAGGTATGAAAAGTTTACTTGAGTAGTGTGAAGCTTAACTTAAATCGTTTTTCTATTCCGTTAGAGTAACAAGAGTATTGTAATTAATTGTATGATAATTGAGTGAACTAGTAACAATTACGATTGTATAAGATTGTAACTAATTTGGTAAACTAAACCAAGGTTGTGTCCCCTTCAATGAAATGTAATGTTGTCGGTGTTAATATGATATATTCCTAATGGACGGTCCTTTTTATATGCAAATGATTTCTAAATGACTACCCAATATTTTTCAATAGTTGGGTAGTATTTCTTCTTTATGATTTTTCCAAATATAAAAGAGTTGCAATTAAGAGTAATCAATTTATGCTAAATAAAACCCACTTATTCCTAAGCGATTCTATTAAACAAGGTTTAAAGCCTTGAGTCTTTGATATTTACTTCTACCAAATCCTAACTCACTTTTCCAAGTACAGAAAGAATATAGTGGCACTTGTTAATGTTTGCAACCACCAACAATAAATGAAGAATGATAATGAATATATATCAACCAACCGTTATATATATATTCAATGTTAAACAGTCATTAAAATTACACTCATTTAGGGTCCACAACCTTAGTATTTAAAACTAGCTACACATGCTAGAATACACAAAGATGAGAATATTAAATGCCATAAAGCTTACAAAGTGCAAGATGCTTCACTCTCAAACATCCAAAAGATGGGAATATTAAAACCTTGAAATGTAGCTCCTTTTTCAGACAAGATGCCCCCACAAAATCCTAATAAATCTATTTATAGTGGGCTAAAAATCGGGGCCAATTTCGGACAAAAATACCCTTCCAGGTCAATTATGCGACCGCATATCTGTCGAAACAGACATGCGGTTCGCATTCTCTTCAAGTCCATCGCATCTTCACAACCCTAGGTTCCAGGTAGTCACCGCATGCTGATTATGATGTCCGCATTGTTGATATGCGATCGCATCTTGCCATCACATTTCTGGACTTAGCAATGTCTACAGGGGGTTTGTGATCCATTATGTGGCCCGCAGACTTGTTATGCGGTCGCATAATGGACCGCATTTCCTTTACTTGGATTGGTCAAACAACCTGTTATGGTTTGCGGTCTCCTTGGACATTATGCGGTCTGCATGTTTAGTTTGCGGTCCGCATGTTCAGTTTGCGACCTCATTTTTTCTTCTTCTTGCTCTTTTGCGGCTTTTGATTTTATTTCCATATTTTTGGGTCCTCAAGCATCATGCACTGCAAAACATCAAAATTACATAAGTATAACATACAATTGCACTTGAAACGAGCTAGAATCTAAACAATTGGTATTAAATGTGTCGAAATTCTCCCACACATCAACAGTTCAACTACATATGAACTCTCTTGCTTGATTCTGATTGGCCCATCTCATTTTAGCCACTTGGAGACTTGTAGTTAGTTCTTTCATTTTGACTTGGATTGCCACATCATTTAACACGTGGCGTCATTTTTTTGGCTTGCATTTTGACTAGATGACATGTCACTTGACACATGGCATGAGTATGTGCCTTAAGATGAAGAGAACATTGAGTTCGAAAATAATAAAATGGATTAATTTAACTTGTAAAGCCCAAATTAATTATTTAACCCAATTGAATTTAATCCTAATTTTGAATGGATTAGACCCAATAAATTTTATGTCTACAATGATGTCATCAACGAACACAAGAAAAATCTTGCAACTGGGAAAACTAATGGAGCATTAGGAGGTGAAGACTTAATTTATGTCCTACTTAGACTTATGAATGATACAAGTCTTTAATTATGACAATACCAAAGCTGTTATTATTGTAAGTACCAGTGAACACTACAATCCTATGCTTAGTTTTACACCCATATCCATTGCCATGGCTAAAAGATTTTTAATTTTATATCAAAAATAAGAGTTCCTTGTTAGAAAAATAAGTTTATGTGGTAACTTGGCCATTATTAATTTGCAGGACATATGTGCTGCCGGAACAGAAACTTCATCAATAACTATTGTATGTGCTATGACTGAAATGAGGAAGAATCCAAGTGTATTCACCAAAGCTCAAGCTGAAGTGCGAGAAGCCTTTAAAGACAAAGTAATATTCGATGAAAATTACATGGAGGGACTCAAATACTTAAAGTTAGTTATTAAAGAGACTCTGAAACTTCATCCACCATCTTCACTTTTGGTCCTAAGAGAATGTAGGGATTGACGCTGAAAGCTTTAAACTAGAGAGATTTGAGCAATGCTCTGTGAATTTTTTTGATAATAATTTTGAATATCTTCCCTTTGGTAGCTGGAATAACTATTACTAGAAAGGATGACCTTTACTTAATGGGCACTCCTTATCTCGCGGGTAATTAATGGCATTAGCTTTTTTAGTGTCATTGTCAACTTCATCAATATTGTACAATCTTTCTGATGTTTCACTTTTTACCCATTTCTAATAAATGTAGTTTTTATATACTATTAAATACTAACTAGTATTAGTACTCGCGAACACAAATATCAAATTATAAAATTTGAGTTATTTGGATTATATGCAAATTACCTTAAAATTTAAACCTTTCAGATCACATGTTTTTTTCATATATCTGTTACAATCCAACCTCTTGATTTTAGTACTTGCTTTTTATTCTTTGGTCAATATTAAAGAATATTAAACATATCAGCTTGTGACATGTCTTGTTTGAGCATATTATTTTAATGAAATTCTAACTATTATTTTATGTTTCACCCCAAATTCAAATAAGTCTTATCCTTCTACATATTCACCCAAAACAGATACCTCTTTAATCTTTGCTTATAGTTATTGCATTATTTAATTTATTACTCAATAATATTATATTTATGTGATCTTTTATTAGCTTAGCAATTGACTTAATATCTTGATTTATTACCCTTTTGATAATCGTCTATAAATATAATTTTTTTTATTTCTAATATATAGTGTATTTTCGTACTTTTACCCTCTTGCTTAGAGCTCTTTCGTTATTTAAGTCAATCAATAATACTTTTGAATATTATTTAATTATTAAATTAATTAAAAGTATAAATATTGTCCCACTATCTCTAAGACATGTCACTCAATATCCAATTTTAGCCCAAGCTTTTGCAAAGATTAATTAGGGGATTTTAATTAATGAGTACGTATCCATCCCAAAGTCGAACTGGATTATATTTAACACCCGTAACCCTAGCTAGTTCTCTCAAATTGCAACAGCGGCAGCATATGGATATCACCGTTGACGAGAATATGGAGGTTCCAGACTTGATCAGCAATCTTCCTGATGAAGTGTTACACTCAATAATCTCCTTTCTTCCCGCTAAAGAAGCCGTAACAACAAGCATATATTCTAAACGCTGGAGATTCTTATGGAAATCTTTATCTCGTCTTTCTTTTGATCTAACGGTTGTTGTTAATGATGATGCTGAATTTCAGAATCGTTGTCGAAGGGAAGAATTCAGACGTAAAAGGAAGACTTTGCACAAGTTTCTTTCGTCACACACTGGCAATGTTGAATTTTTTCACTTGAATCACCTCCCATATATATATTGGAGCTATTACATGCGAGAATTGATTGAACATTTAAAAGATGAAAAGAGACTCCGAGGGATTTCACTTTCTTGTGATAAAGGCAGTACATTGGATGATGAATATGAGAAAATGTGGGTTACAATAAGTAGTTACGTATCCAATTCGGGAACGTTTGTTCTAACAAGTGTGTTACCAGAGAGCATATTCAATGGAAGATTTCTTCGATTAGTCGACTTAAATGAATATGTATTAAGAGATGCTTCGCCCTTTAAAGGTTGTGTCAATATTAAAACCTTAAAGTTCACGGCGTGTGTTGTTAGTGAAGAAAACCTAATTGACATACTTGGTAATTGTGAGTTCTTGAAGAATCTTTGCCTTCGTCGTTGTAACAAGTCGTTGAAGAATCTGAGCATTCAACACAAGAAACTCGAGTTATTAGAGATTCATCATATGAGTGTAGGTAAATTTTACCTACTTTGTGAAAGCCTTACTAAGATGGTGTTGAAAGACTTTCTTTATTCATCCAAAGTATTTCATATTCATTGTCCAAAACTTTTAGTCTTAAAGACAAACAACCCTGAGTTGATGGATCGGTGGGGTGCCGGTCGTGTTTGAGGGTAAATATATTTTCTCTTTAATTTGTCATGTATCCATCATTTGATGATTTTTTGACGTTTTATGTCCCTTCCAACAATTACTTCGATTGATTTTTGCATAAGAATATATGTATCAAAATGTTTAATAGCGTCTTTTTATGAATTGTTTTTATAACATTGGTGTTCGGGTTAGCTTGAGTACACCTTCCCCGGCAGAGCCACTAGTAACTCTACAAAGTTCATATAATTTTCATGTTGAATTTCGAATGCAATCTCTGCTCTAATAGCATGTGCATGTGAAGTTATTTCATATTGTTAGACGATAAAACTTGTCAAGAGTTTTCAAAATGGATTTATATTGCCTTTTTTTTTAATTAAGCCAATCACCTAGGTTTTCACATATGTGGTGTTGGGGGGTTTGGCGAGACCCCTACCATGTTTATATCAACCAAAAACCGATATGAGGGGGACATGGACCTGACCTCCTTCTAAACTTGAGGAACATGAGGGGTTACAAATATTTACATCCCACTCATGTTCAATTAACAAAATAATCAACTTACAAAGAAATTAGCTTTGTCGTACCTTTTCCTAAAGCTAGGCAATTGTCATTTGTCTACTTGAAAAGGCCCTTTTACATTTCCTGGGAGGTGTTGGAAATAGTAAAAGAAGGAACTTTCACACGAAATAGCAGCGTTTTTGGCAAGCCTGTCGGCTACTTGATTTGCTTCCCTGTAGCAGTGAACAATATTAACCTCAACTTGGGTAGGAATCTGTCTGATATCTTCGACAAGCTTTTAAGTTTGAGATTGTTTTTTTTGCCTTGTATCAACATGTTGGCAATAATTTATGAGTCCAACTCCAATTCAATATTGTTGTATCCTTGACGGACAGCCCATTGGATTCCGTTTTTAGTAGCCAAAGCCTCAGCAATGTTATTAGTCTTACACTGGACGGGTAGGGAGAAGGCCATGATCAATTTGCCTTGTTCATCTCTGGATATTCCCCCTATTCCTGCTTTACTTGTTTCTTTGAAATAGCTTCCATCTGTATTTACTTTAATCTTTTCGAGAGAAGGTTTCTGCCAACTAACTTGTAGCACTCTGAAGGTTGGCTTCATCTTTCAATCATTTCACAGAGCCTCGACCATGACTCTATTTCACTGATTCTTGGGAATGCCATTTGTAGGGCTGCTTGTATGGTCCAGTTTATGTACATTTCCATACTTCTCACTTGAAATTTATTTTGTTCACCATACATGCACGCACTCCAGCTTCTCCATATTTTCCAACACACGGTCAAAGGGACTGCTCGAAGAGTGAATTCATGAATGTTGTTCTTAGACTTTGCTTCCCACCAGTTTGTAAAAGTTCTCCTAATGCTCCAGTGTTTATGTTTGATTCCCAGGGGGGCTCCAAACGCTTGCCATAGTCTTTGCACCGCTTCTCCTTCTATGAAGACATGTTGCATTTAGTCTTCCTTTGGATTGTTACAACACCTGCATCTGGAAACAACATCGTTACCAAATTTAGAAATAACTTCGTCAAAAGGGAACTTACCAAGATATAGTCTCCAGGCCCAGAAGGAGATTTTGAAAGGAATGCAACTGAGCCACATGTGGTGAAGAGTTGGATTCTTCGGTTTTCTACTTCTAATTGTATGCTAGGCGCTTTTGTTGGAATATTGGCCGTCTGCAGTGGCTTCCCATAATGCATAGTCTTCTTGACCCCGATCTCCAATATCTATTACACTGATGTGTAAAGCAAACTGTGCGTTGAGAATGTTGATAAGTTTGTTCATATTCCAGTTTCCCTCTTGAATGAATTCCATTACAGTAGTATTTTTACTCTTTCTGCTATTTGGGAAATAATTTGCTAATGCCCCTTTTCCTGACCAGTTATCCCACCAGAAGCTGCTATTGCCCTTATTAATGTTCCAAATCATGTTTTCTTCTACTTTGTCCCTGATTTAGGTCATATGTTTCCAAGCATGAGAGTTACCTGATGCCCACTTTTTTGTCACAGGATGAGATCCGATGCAATATTTAGCTCTAAGGTGGGTTGCCCATAAAGTGTTCTGAGTTCTAAATCTTCTCCACCTCTTCATGGCTAAAGTATTACTAATATCCTCCATAGATCTTATGCCAATGCCACCTTCTTCTTTGAGTAGGCACAGGTTCCTCAAAGCACTCCAATGATACTTTTTTTTATCCGCTGAAGTGCCCTAGAAGAACCTAGCCAAATATTTTTCAATCAAATTTAGGGTGCCCTTTGGAGGAGTCATAGCAGAAAGAATGTAGATAGGTAGAGATTGGAGGACGCTTTTAATAAGGACAATTCTACCCCCACAAGTAAGGAGTCTGCCCTGCCACCCATTCAATCTCTTAGCCACTTTAGTCACCATCGGATCAAAATGAGAGTTTTTTTTCTGCCCACATATAAATGGAAACCTAGGTAGTTAAAGGGAAAACCTTTTTTCATGAAGCCCATGGTTGTTCTCATCCTGTTGATTCTTTGAGCTCTAGCTTTCGGATCTGTGAGAAAGAAGCTTTTGTCGCCATTAACCTTTTGCCCTAAGGCTCTCTCATAATTTCTTACTTGTTGTATAATCAATCTGACTGATTTGTTGTTGCCAGCACTGAAGATCACAATATCATCAACATAAATCAAGTGGTTGATTGGAGGGAATCTTTGATCCATATGAAAGAGGGTGAAATTTGGATCAGAGTGAAGCTTATTCAAGGATCGGGAAAATACTTCCGCAGCTATGATAAACAAGGAAGGTGACAGAGGGTCGCCTTGCTTCAGTCCTTGTGATGATGTAAAGAACCCTCTTCTTGATCCATTAATAATAATAGAATACTAGGCATATGACACCAACCTCAAGATGATATCTATCCAAGATTCTGCAAATCCAAACCTTCTCATGACTGAAGCTAAAAAGACCCAAGATAATTTGTCGTATGCCTTGGCCATATCTAGTTTGATTACTATATTACCCCCTTTTGTTTGTTTTGCCAATACCTTGAATGATCTTTTGAGCTAGCATCACATTTTCTGTGATAAGCTACCTTTCACGAAGCCGCTTTGATTGTCTGAGATCAATTTTGGTAGAAGAGTGTTTAGCCTGCCCGCAAGGATTTTGGAAATGATTTAAGTACTAAAGTTGGTTATGATAATGGGTCTTAATTCTGAAAAGTTGGTAGGGGACTCAACCTTTGGAATTAAGATAATGCAAGAGTGGGAACAGAATTTTGTAAGGTTGCGACCAATTAAAAGGTTTGGACAAAAGTAGCGATATCATCCTTGATGGTTTCCCAGCAAGTCTGGAAAAAGACCCCATTAAAACCATCTAGACCAGTTGCACTGTGTTGAATGAGGTTGAAAACTGCCTCTCTGATCACTTTAATGTCTGGGATAGTTGTCAGATACTTATTCTCTTCAGTAGAGATGATGTTAGGAATGCAGTTCAGGGTTGAGTTATTCATTGTGGGAGCTTGGAGATTGAAACGTTTCTCGAAATGTTTCACTGCTGCCTTTGTAATCTTGTCGTCCCCTTGCACCCATTTATTTCTATGGTTTTTGATCTTGTGAATGTGAAGTTTTCTTCTCCTTTCTCTGGGACACTATGAAAGTAGTTGTTGTTGTAGTCCCCCTCTTGAAACCATTTTACTTTAGACTTTTGCCTTAGAATATTCTCCTGTATACCAAGCCATTTAACATATTCCGTGTGAGCTTTGTTAAGCTCTCCTCAGAGTTCTGGTGAAAATCTAACTCTTCAAGTTGTTGTACTTTGACTTCCCAATTGTTTAAATGCTCGTATATGTCACCTATATTTGCTCTAGATCATTTAGTGAGATTTATGGCCAGAGTTTGCAGCTTAGTATTTAAATTCCACATAGCATTTCCTTCTACCTGAGTACTCCACGAGTCTTGAACTATTTCCAGAAATCCAGGTTGCCATACCCAAAAATTTAGGAACTTAAAATACTTGATAGCCTCTTGTTGGTCATTCCGACATTTCATGAGCAAAGGTCGATGGTCTGAACCTGTTCTTACCAAATGCCTAACATAGTTTTGTTTAAATTTTTGAGCTTATTGGTCGTTGATCAAGATTCTATCCAACCTCTTCCAAATTCTCTTCCTTGGACGTCTATTGTTGCACCAATTATGTTTAGGACCCACATAGCCAATATCCATAAGTCCACATGTTTCCATGGTAGTAACAAAGTCGAAGCTTTTATAAGCTCTATAAGGAATGCCTCCCAGCTTCTCCCCCGACTCCATGATTACATTAAACTCACCACCCGTACACCAAGGCCCATTGATAATATTGTCCATGTTTTCAAAACCTTCCCATAAAGCTTTTCTTTTTGTAGCAATGCATTTCGCATACATTGTCGTGACATAACTATCATCACTAATACAGTTTCCTTTGAAGCAAAGAGTAACTTGATGGTCTTCATTGGCAACAAGATCTGCATGGTAATTCCAGAAGCACCAGATTTGCCCAATGGTATTGGTCAAGCAGTGTTGAAAGCCCAAAAATCTTCTGTAACCCTCAATTTTGTTGCTATTTAAGAAAGGCTCAAAGATAGCCACAAAATCATAGTTGTTAATTTTGATCAAGTTCTTTAAACGATGTATGGCCTTTTATACCTAACACCTCTAATATTCCAGAATATGGCACTAATCATTGGAAACTTGATTCTGAGTACCCTTTTTTTGTTCCTTCTCTCTTTGGAAAGGAATGTCTTTTGTTTTGGATTTTTTCTCTGTCCTTCTTTGTCTGTTTTTCCCTCTCCCATCTTCTACGCATGAGTTTTCCTCCCCTTTGGCTATCTCTTGCGACCCCTCATGGCTGCCTCTTTGTTTTTCATCATTAATGTTTGGAGGAGTCGAGTTAGTTTGTTGTTGCTCCTTTCCACCCTCCTGGTTTTTCTGGTCACACTGTATTGCCTCTTTGTCTTGGTCGTCTCCGAATATTTCTAATACCAATTTGATAGGAGGTTGATTCCTTATCTCTATGTCTATGCTGCTAGAAGGATATTGAACTTTGTTGTGATCCTTTTCACCTGTTTTATGACTTTCATGGGCATCATGATATCTTCTATCATTCATTTTGTCCTATTCAATCTCATATTTCTTTTTTTTAAACTCATGGTTCTCCTTTATGCAATTATGTGTCTTACATTGTCTGTATCAGTGTTGCTACTTTCTACAATCTCTTGAGGTTGGTCTGCTTTGTGCTCCTTAGTAGATGACTGGTTTGTCGAGTGTTCTTCCTTGGAGTTGTTTGTTTGAGCATTTGTATCCTTCATAACCTGTTGTTGTGCAGCTGCCTCACTGCCCAGAATTTCACTTGCTAGTTGTTCTTTGTTTGTGTGCTGCTTGATTCTCTTGTTGATTTCTTTGTTAGCTTTGGACTGACCGTGTGTTATAGCTGGTTTAAATAGTATTGTGCTCTTTTTTATGGGCATCTTTTTCTTCGTGTGCTTTTTCCTTTTAGAATTAGTTCTGTCTTTGATGTTTTGTTCTCCTTCTTGTATTTTCTCCTGCATCCTCTCTTTATTTTCAGTAGATTGCTCACCTTCCTTTGCCTATATGGCTTTCATTTTTTCTTTTTGTCGGTTTCTCTTAGTATTAGGTACTTGCCATGACTCTTCCTCCATCTTATCCCTACCCTTTTTGTTGTTGCTATTTGTGACTTTTACGCTTGTTCGTCCCATAGATCGAGTGATTTTCACCTCCTGTTTTCCTTGTGTTTCTTGGGTTTTTTTTATTTGCTCCTTCATTATTGTGTTTTGATTGTTGAGCGTCTCCCCTGTGTAACTCCTGCGATTTTCTCCTCTACTAGTGGATTCATCATCCTCTTTATTTTAGTCCTGTTTTTCCTTATTTTTTTCTCGCTCCAGCACTCTGCATTGCAAAACATAATGCCCCAGAATCCTACAATGCTTACAATACTTAGGAACTCCTTCATACTCCAACTTTTGAGTGAAGCTTTTTAGCGGAGTAGTTTATTCCTCTTGGCCCACCCATACAGAGTTAACTAGAGGCTTTGTAAGATCAATTTCGACTCTGACTTTAGCCATCCCCGGCCTTATCCTATAGTCAGTCGCTAAGTCCATCGATAATGGTACCGACACAGGTCCCAATATCTGTTTGACATAGTTCCAAGTATGGCAATGAAAAGGCAGACCCGACAGAAGAACCCAAACTGGCACTATAGGAGAGTCCTCTTTCGGCTTGAAATCGGGGGACCATTTTGAAGCCACATAACCATACCATCAATTTTAATTGACCTTCTAAACCAAACCGTTTTGCAATCTTCTTCATTGGATACATGTATGAACACTATTCGAAAATCATAGACCCCAATTTTTGCCTCACCTTTGAGTGACACTTTTTCAGCGAAGGTTGATCTAATTCGTTCGATATTAGGTCTTGTTCTCAGAAATTTACCTATGATTGTGTATTTACATTCTTCTGTCATCACTCCATAGTAGTCGCTGGCTATGAAGATAACTGCCGGAATTCTGTTATGGGTTGAAACCCTAGCTTTTACATTTGGGTCTCCCAATCTAACTCCTTTGAGTTTAGCAGGAGTTGCTACTGCAGCTGCATAATCAATCTTCTGGGTATTTGAGTCTTCATTGGTGGTTGTCCTAGCTGGGGGGGGGGGGCTAGATTTTCCACCGGACACGCCTGCCCGAGGTCGGTCGGCGTCCCCATTTGACGGTGCGTGTGCACCACTCTCCCAAAAGAGGGGAATGTTACCGTTCTGTTTATGTTGTACGGAGAGAATTTTTGTTAAGGAGAGAATGGGGGAGATTTATATTGCCTTGGACCACTTGGATTGGATGCTTAAATTCTTTTACATGTATCCAAAGTTAGTGACCTTTATTTATCCTTGTTCATTTTTATGTCTCCTTCTTGATTTGTTTACCTTTAATTTAATGAAGCTTTCTCTTATGATAATTAACCCTCTTTGAAGATACATATCTGTATTTAGTTGGTATTTGAATGTTACGGAGTATGTCACGTTCCATGCTCTCATATCGTGTAGCAATGTTCTATTTCAGATACAATAGCATTTATATTGTATTCAGTTATTGGTATTAGCTAATACTGATATACATAAAATGAAACAAAGGGGATACTAAAAATCTTGGTCAAACTTAAAGTGCTTATAAGCTAAAAATTCATAAGCTTGGGGTGACCAGCTTATGGCTTATTTTTGACTTATAAGCACTTAGCTTATAAGCACTTTTAACTTTACCAAACGCGTAGATAAGCCAAAAAGTACTTATAAGCTAGTTTGACCAGCTTATAAGCTTAGCCAAACACCCTCTAGTATTCAATTGGAGAGTTAAAGGGTTTATGCACTCACTGCCTAAGTGACTGGATACTTTTGAAAGCATATCAGTTGCACAATTGAGCATCTAATTTGAAAATTTCACCTACTCTTGTCTTTGTAATTTTACAGTACTATTACTGTAATTTAATATGGTGATTAATTTATAACTGTAACATTTGTTGATATGGTGATTTGTACAACGCTAAAGGAGATTGGCTTGTTGAGAAAATTAAAGGTTTTCGACTAAGGTGTTGTCTTCTAACCAGCTTGAAGGCAGGGGCGGAGCAAGATGGACAAATGTAACGACTCAGTCGGTCGTTACGTAGAATTTGCATTGTTATTTATGCTTCTGCTTGGTCATGCATTATTTATATTGTTTATGATGTGTTGGAGTCGGATGGTTCGGGTTCGGAGTGGTTGTGGTAAGAATTTTGACACTTAATCTCTTTAAGTAGCCTTATAGTTGGAAAAGTCAATTGGGAATTGACTTCTCGGTAAACAATATCAGAATGCGGATTTTATGGCTTAGATAGTTTCGTTAGGTAATTTTGGACTTAGGAGTGTGTTCAGAATGTAGTTTGGAGGTCCGGTGTAGATTTAGGCTTGAATTGGCGAAAGTTAGTTTTTGGCGATTTCCAGTCAGCAGTGGAAAATAGGCTATCGGGGTCGGAATGGAATTTGGAAGTTGGAACAGGTTCGTAATGTCATTTTGGATATGTGTGCAATATTTCAGGTCAATCGGAAGTATTTTGGATGGTTTCGGCGTCTTTGGTGAAATTTAGAAGTTTCAAAGTTCATAGGGTTGAATTCGGAGTGAATTTAGTGTTTTGATGTTATTTTGGGTGTTCCGAGGATGCGAATAAGTCCGGATAATCATTTATGACTTGTTGGTATTTTTGGTTGGGGTCCCGAGGGGCTTGGGATTGATTTTGGATGGCTAACGGAGGTTGGATCTTGCAAAAGTGCACCATAACAGCTGCTGGTGTGATTTTTCTGGTGTGACCGCACATGTCGGATGGGGAGCCGCAGGTGCGGGCCCGCAGAAGCGGACAGGGCTCTGCAGGTGAGGATTTTGGACAGCTTAGGGAAATATCGCAGAAGCGAATGTTGGACCGCACCTGCGAAGTCGCAGGTGCGAAAGTGGAGCCGCAGGTGCGGGTTTGGTCCGCTTAATGAAAAGTCGCAGGTGCGATCTATTTGACCGCATGAGCGGTCTGTAGGTGCGAGATGGTGGACAGCAAGTGCGAAATGCCTGGGCAGAAAGTATATAAAGTGGACTTAGCGAGTTTTGGTCTTCATTTCACCATTTTTCATACGGGGTTCAAGCTTTTGGAAGGTTTTTGAAGAGGGAGACCATAGTTCTTCATTGAGGTAAGGTTTTTGGACTTTAGGACTCGATTATATGTGATTAACGACCTAATTAGTGGTGATAATTTGGGGAAGATTAGTATAAAAAGGGGTAATTAGGGCTTGAGATTAAGAGACCTTCTAATGGGGATTTGAGGGGTCATTTGGACTCCGATTTCAGTGTTCTTGATATGTATAGACTGGTGAGAGGATGAGGATCATTTTGGTGTAAATTTTATCGAGTTCCGAGATGTGGGCCAGGGGGGTCGGATTTGGCCAATTTCGGGAATTGTGCCTAATTATGCTAATTTTCGATTGGGTTTCGTCTCCCTAGCATATTTTGATGTGATAAATCTGATTTTGATAGACTCAGAGCATTTGGGAGCCGATTTAAGGGGCAAGAGCATTGCGGAGTAGCTTTTTGGATTGTTTTGAGGTAAGTAACGATTGTAACTCTAAACCTGAGGGTATGAAACCCCGGTATTTTACATTGTTTTGATAAATGAGGTGACGCACATGCTAGGTGACGAGCGTGTGGGCGTGAACCTATAGGGATTGTGACTTGGTCCGTCCCGTAGCGACTATTCTGCCACGTATTTGATTTGAAACCTTACGATATCCTGTGTTTTAGCACTTATTACTTGTTTATGGGCTGTAAGCCATGTTTGGGGCCTTGTGTCGACCTGTTTAGGCTTTCAGAAGTACTTTTGCACTATTCTCACACTATCCTGATAGAAAAATTGCGAACTCAGTCATGTTTTCTACTTATTGTTATTTTCACTGTTATTACACTATTTTGAAACCTTGAGAGGTATTTTGGGGCTGAGTCCCGTGAGCTGAGATGAGATGCCGAGTGGGTTGTGAGGATGACTGAGTGAGGCCGAGAGCCGAATATGTGAGGATTGTTATGAATCGGGCTACACGTTGTAGCACATATATTATATATTATATGGATCGGGTTGCACGCCGCAACAATATACATTATGTATGGATTGCACTAAACGTCGTAGCATATATATATATATATATATATATATATATATATATATATATATAT